>CM039121.1:4462132-4680197 GCA_022036555.1 Microstegium vimineum
CCTACCTTGCCCCAGTCGTGCATAGAGGCCAGACACCAGGCAGACAGGAGTGCCACCGCAGACTGAGGAGCAGACAGACGCTGCTGTTGAGAGGATAGCACAGGCCGAGCTTGCAGAACTTGATGCTCAGATTGATGCAGCGGCCGATGCTACATACAGAGAGGACATAGCCTCAGACAGCTCAAATGAGGACTACCGTCCGATCCCAGAGTACATCCCTCGGTCTCATGACCACGAGGCCGGCGGGTCCCGAGCAGCTCTAGCCTCAGGTTCTTCAGAGGCAACCATTCTTTCCATCCTGTCTAGGATGCAGGAGGAGCAGACTCGTCAGGCAGAGGAGCAGAGGAGGCAGGCTGAGGAGGTCAGGAGACTCACAGCTCAGCAGCTAGCAGCTCAGGCTTAGGCACAGGACAGACAGGATGAGTTCTAGATGCAGTTTTTGGCCTTCCAGAGGCAGCAGGCCGAGGTGCAGCGATAGCAGACAGAGTTGCTCAGTCGGCTCCTCGGGTCCAGTCTAGGTCCTTCACTTACGCCTCAGCTAGTGCTACCAGAGACCTCCCAACAGCAGTACACCTCCCAGGCTCAGACTCCTCCAGTAGTGATGTCGACTCCAGCGTTAAAGCCCAGCGGGCTTCAGAGTCAGGCACCAGCCTCGCCAGGGTTCCAGACTCCTATGACACAGATCTCGATGTGGTTGGCTTCCCCTGGTGAGTTCCAGACGGGCTACACTCCTTCCCGGGGGGGCTACGTTTGGAGACGCGACACGGGATCTCACAGCTTCTTACCGTGAGATCACCGGTGAGGACTCCCCTATCGGAGCAGCGCTAGTGACACAACCGGCAGAGGTTCCTCCTTCGGCAACGGGCACCCACCTCTCTTTAGTTGCTTCATCGGAGGTTGCACCAGACCAGTCTGCTCAGACAGTGACTACTCCTCCTCTTGTTGCAGTTCAAACATATGCCCACCTTAGTAGCAGCAGAGGCAGTAGAGTCAGAGATCCTAGCTCAGATAGAGGGAGAGCCTGCAGAGGTTGAGGCAGCTACCACTCTTGCAGAGCTTGCAGTTAACTCGTCTCCTCCGCCTCAAGTTTACTCTCGTCGAGCCCCAGTGCTCGCTACCACAGAGGCAGGACCGTCTGATGCTCCAGTTCCGGATGTCACACCTTCCGAGCCTCAAGGGAGTTGGGTCAGATAGTTGTTTCTGAGTCAGCAGCTCCAGCTCCAGAGTCCACTCCAGCAGAGACTACCCCAGCATAGCCTTCTCAGACAGAGCCTCAGGGTGATGAGTCAGATGATTCAGATCTTCAGGACTTCATCATGCTAGATCGAAAGGCTGCGGCTACCTTGGCTCCACCTCCAGCTCTAGATGCTTAGTTTTTGGTGCTAGATGCCAAAGGGGGAGAGAGGGTCGAGTATCAGAGATAGGGGGAGTGCCTGTGAGATAGGGGTTTTGGTTCTTATCATGTGTGTTTTATATTCCCCGTACTCATGCATCATGTCTACTCTTTTGCATTGTGTATATGTGTGATGGATGATATGTGTGATTCTTGTGAGATTGTGTATGACAAACTCTTGTTCTATCACTAATATATCTTGTGAGTTGTCACTTGTTTCATGATATTTCTCTATGATCAATGGTAATTTAGCTTCTGCAACATACTCTGATATTTTTCTTAAGAATATCATGAGGTACTCCAATTCTATTTCATATTCATTGAGTACCATGTTTGTGGCTTGGCTTGGATGAGCAAGTATTGTTTAATCTTATTCACTAACCCTTGCTCAATCAACTAGTCACTTGAAATCCTAACCTTTCAAATCTTATATCTTATACTTGAGGATTATTGTCGTCAATCACCAAAAAGGGGGAGATTGAAGAATCATGGCCCTAGTGGTTTCGGTGATTAACGACAATTGAAGATTATTATGGCTAACGTGTGTTTTGCAGAGGCTATGTGTAGCTTAGCCATAGTGATCAATAAGAATGGGCGTCAACGGTTATCACTAAGCCCCTAAGATGGATATCATTTCGGATTTCAAAGACGACATGATGAAGACCCTAGAATGATAGGCTAAGTGCCATAAGGAGATGAAGGGCACTTAGAATTAGATAGTGCTTTATTTGATCTTTGACCGTACTGTCAAGGGGTGTCTTGATGAGTAGCTTGACTTAGGAGAGCTTCATGACTTAGGTGTGGTGCACACTTGACTTCCTTAGCTCTAAGCAAGCCTATGGTGACCGTAAGATAGCCTAGAATAACTTTCGTTTTCATCGCGATGAATTTAGAAGTTGAGAGGGCTGAGTTCTAGGCGACGGACGCTCCAGACAGAGGCGTCGGACGTTGTCCGTCGCGCCAGACAGAGGCGTCGGACGCTGGGGTATATGTCTCCGAGCGTCCGTCGGCCTAACAACGGACGCTGTCCATCGCTTATGCGTCGGACGCTGAGAGAGCGTCCGTCGGCCTTCTAGAGAATCTTGTTTTCAGCCCGAGCCAGAGAGAAGCATCGGACGCTGTCTGTCACCCCTGCGACGGAGCGTCCGTCGCTGGGAAAAGGTGGCAGAACTAGCCGTTGGGCAGGGCGTCGGACCGTCCGTCGCCTAGGCTGTTTTTCTCAACAGATAGTTTTCTCAGCCCGAGGCTGTTTTTGAGAGGGGCTATTTATAGCCCACCCCTTGCCTTTCCACCTTGCCTTTTGCTCATTTCAGTTGCTGAGTTGCTTGAGAAGGTTGGGAAGAGAGCAAGAGCCCTAGAGAGAGAGAGAGAGAGTGATTTGCGAATCCATCCACCATCTCCTCTTCTCTAGTTCATCCAAGAGTTCAAGTGTGCATCCACTCTAGTTGTGAGGCTTGATTGAGTCAAGTGAAGATCATGGCTTGTTACTCTTGGTGATCGACATCACCTAGACGGTCCGGTGGTGCTTGGAGGAAGGTGATCGCCCGGGAGATTGTCGGCGGCCCTTCTTCATCGACTTGTGATCGGTTGTGGGCGGTTCACCGAGCTGGAGTGGCGAAGAACCAGCCCGTAGAGAGCACCCATCCCTTGCACGGGATTGTGGGGGAGCAATACCTTGCGAGGTGCTCCAACGAGGACTAGGGGGGAGTGTCGACTCCTCGATACCTCGGCAAAACGTCACCGTATCAAGAATCTCTTTCCCTAGCTCTTTCATACCGCATTACATTCCGCACTTGTTCTTCAATTCATACTAGAATTGTGTAGGGTTTTTTCGCTTTCTATTGTCTTGCTACCGCTTTCTAGCTAGGACACACAATCAGTAGGTACTATGGGGTAATTGGCATTGCTAGGATTTCATATTGCTTTAGAAATTTGAAATAAGCCCAATTCACCCCCCCTCCCCTCTTAGGCATCTTGATCCTTTCAGAGTCGAAGTCAAATTGAGCTAGACCCTCAGCTCTTGTTGGGCGTCCTTGCTGGTCTTCTCCACCTCCACACCTTCCAACAACTTTCTCACGATGTTCTCCAATGTTCTTATGCAAGATAACATCATTGGGTAGTAATCTATTCTTAAAAGTATGAAAAAAGATCACTTAATCTAAATTGAACTGTTGTATTCGAGCTCAGGTCATTAGACCTTGCATAACGGTTGGAGGATTAACCGGTGCCTCCAAAGGAGTGATGTACTGACTCACCAAGGTGTCTTTTGCACTGCTTGCACCTCTAGCTATATATATCAATGTAATTGCACACGTTTGTCATGTATATTATGCTAGATTTCTAGATTAAAATGTGTTGTAATTTGCCTAAATCTCTAGCTGGTAGGCATTTTACGGCAAGCTCGCTACTACAATAAAGCCTTTTTACGTTTCGCTGACAGGACAATGTTATTTGAGAGGAGGTGATCGTAGGGTTACATTCTTGCAATCGCACTATGTAGAGTACAAAAGGTGTTGAGTCACTTTGGCTTCTGGTTACATTTACTGCAAGACTACTCTAACACCTTATGACCCTCTACACTCGATATGTACCTTGCACAACGTATTATGAGTATGCCTACAAAGCACCCCACCAAATGGTTACCTATAACTATAAGGCTATAACTTTAAAATCAAACGCCTTGCATTTGCATAGTTGATGGATTGTGTATGCGTCAGCTGGATCACTAGAATCAAGTAAAAAGTCAAGGTTGATTGTGCACAATGAATTGACGAGCCATTGTGCCTGCTAAATATCTCATCTTCTAAGTTGATTCATATCTTGCAGGATACACAAACCTGCAATTCAATGATCATTACAGCTCGAGCATATGCAGTACAGCTGCAAATTTGCAACAAATAAAAAGAAAGAAAATTGCACAACGGTAACATGCGTGTATGGTTATCATGTGTTCTTTCCGTACATGCTTGACATCAGAAACTCAAACCTCAATAATTGAATACTGTATATTTGTCTATAACTGTTGTACAAACCAGTGATGTGGTCATGTCGAATTGTGGACTTTACAAACACAGCCAAGCGCAGAAGTCAGATAAGTTATATCATCGTATGGTAAACGGAATTTGTCTTCAGGTGTAGAAATCGTGTTCATTCCAGAAGCTAAATTAGGTGGGTACAAGTACAATGCTAACAGGTACAAACAGGTAGTTGCCAGAGCCCTGTGTTGCAACATCACCTGCACAAGCATGTTGTTCACACTGTGAGATGCTGCCCAGTTAAATTCATGGAAAAATGGCAATCTTGAGCTGGAATCACACATTTCACGAAAATGACAAGTATTGAACCCATAGAACTTGCAGGCTGCCATTCCAACAAGGCTGCAAGGCACTTTTCCCCTTCTTTTAAGGGGAAAAAAGGTTGGAGATGAGGCCTCTATCTTTGGGTTTTGCTGTGGTACCTCCAAACAACTATGAGCCGTTCATTTGTTTTGATCGGACGGTTATAGTCACAGGAGGTAATAGGTGAAATATATATTTATTTAATTTTCTATTTTGTAAATTAGGATAAATTAGGAAAGTTTAGGTATAAAAAATATTTTTCTAGATTGATTGATGCATATGTTATCTGGCAGATATGATAAATCTTTTTTTATTTTGCAACTTTAAATATATTTCAATTACCATGTAATTTTACATATGACTCAATACATTTGAATTTTTCATGCGACCATGGATGTGACGTGACATGATATGTGTTTATTACATAACTTGCTTAATGGTTTTTGTTAGTATATGACGTATTTCTTGCTCGTCTTTTGTGTACCATTTAATCACTTTAACACAATCCCCGTTCATAGAGATTTAAAATAATTATGCATGTACATAATTAAAATCTGAGTTTAAAATGTCTAGAAACAAGTACTTATCAATAAAATACTTTTTAAATTTAATATATTTGGGGCAATAAATGTCTCACGATTATCTGAACCATAGAAAAGGAAGGGCCAAGGCAGCCATGGCTTATGTTTCCGTGGCTTAAACGATTCGGCAATATTTTGTTCCCTTTTTGATTAATTAACTAATTGACTATTTAGTTTTAAAAATTTAAAAGATCCAAAAAAAATCAAGGGCTCAGATTTATTTGAGGTATTACCTTCTAAGAAGTAAATGAGGTACCGTAGCATTGCTCTCTAGCTTTACTTTATTATTATAAGAATCATTCACAAGAAGAGCTTCTTAAATAGATATTATCAGCAATTCAAGGCTATAAAAGTACCACCTCGACATACCTCACAAATAGTATGAATAAGTCTTCGTCAGTTATTGCTCCAAGTTCCATTCTTCTCTCCAGAGCAGTCAGACCTCCACCATCTTTGATTGTTGTTCTCGCACCCCTGTAGAAAGGATCATAATAGTTCTTTTAGAGAAATGCCTCCCTTGTCTATATGTTTCTTCCATAATATGTGAAGGAAAATTATGGCGGCAATATAACTAAAGGAAATCATAGTAGTAACAAGGGAAAATAAACAAAGAAGAATGTGTTCTTTGTACTGAACATCAACCAAAGGGTACCACACTGCACATAAACAAAGAATGTGTTCTTTGTACAGGCAAAGAATTTACAGTGATCAGTGGATCTGAACACAGAACGACACATTTACATGAACCAGCTCAATATACTTTTTGAGAACTTTTCATGTATAGTTGGTGTTCAAATGAAATAGTCTTTACCAATATGTTTGTCTCGCTGTGCAGATATACACTGTTAAAACACCAATGAAATATAATGCACATGACTCTAAATGTGTCACTGCCTAGTTCGGAAAAAAAAACAAATATAAATTTTAATACACTGAAATAGTAAAAAAATCAAGTGGAAAGATAGTTTGGGAATCATGAAAAACATGGCATGAGGGCATAAATATAAAACTGCTGATGATATTGCAAATAAAACTAATCGTGAATAAAATATTATCAAGAATTCAAGCCTACCTCTTCAGCAGATGCTTGGTGAGCTCATCGTTTTTCTTTTGGACACAATGATGCAATGGTGTTCGGCCATGGAAGTCCTGCATATTAATATCCGCGCCAAAAAGTAGAAGAAGCTCCACCATTATAGGATGGCCATATTGGCATGAAAAGTGCAATAAAGAACAACCTTGTAGACAGCCTTCTGGTTTCCCAGAGTCCTGAATTATCTCACAAGAAGTCGGATCAAGTAACATCTTGTCTGTCACTGGCTGAACATGATGGACATCTTTGCTCAAAGCATCATATGTCATGTTAGCACTCACTTCAGCTATTGCAAGAATTCGATATGCTTCTCTCACATCATTTTTCCTTATAGCTTCCAAAATATTAATGGTAATCTGATCGGGATCTCTGGCAAAAAGCAGTTTGTCCACATACTGCATGGATCATTTATGAGAATGAAAACATGGTACTATCAGAAGATGATCATCAGAAGCAAACATAAGACAAAACTAACAGCACTATATCATGCTGCTGTTTTTTTTTTTTTGGAGACGACTATATCATCTGCTTGTGTTTATTTTAATAAATGCACTTGCATTCATGATTCATCTGAGTAGGCTCAAATATATGCATGTAGAGGCCTGGTCGATATGAACAAAGGCCCTTACAAAATGAGAAAATGCAAACTGATGAGTACTATAAAATTTACAGTATCCGTCCACTTTCTTGGAAAGCATTTTTTCATAATGTTAGCCAGCCCACCAAGTAAAAAAAAAATTCTCGAACACACAGGACGGCTGCATATCATTATATTATAGGACGAGGAAAGAACCCCAAGTATAAAGTTGTAAAAGGTTATAGAATAGCCCACCAAGGAAATTAAGAGTGAAGTTACTCCGATATTTCTACTATACAACTCTTTCGAGTTTTAAAAGAGAACCTGTACGACATCATCTTATAGGGGTATATGTGGTCATTTCGCATTTCACTTTTTTCTCTAGATTCAATACTTCCTTGGTCCATTGGAATAGTGACTATAAACAGATATTATGATATGGATGGAATAGTTCTTAGGACCTACCAAATCTAAGTATTTAAAAAAAAAGGAATTTATGTCATAAAATTTCTTCTTTGAACATAGTTTCAGCTTGGAAGGTTTTCATAGTTGTTGTGGCTTGCTAATTGATTAGTTAAAGCTGATCCAAATTCTCAGGATCAAAGATGATTCTGCACATGCAAGCAGCAGGTTATCTATCCAACAAAACGATTATAGTTCATAAGGAATGATATATCTGGCTTAGCTTGGTATCAAAAGCCCATAGGGCCAAAATTTGACTCCGACTATAAGATGTAACAGAGGTTACATCATAAGGGGATCTCCATTGCCCATCTAAATTTTGCTCACTGCACTAAATATATATGTCCACAAGAATTTGATAGAAACTAGAAAGGGCACCTCATGTGCTAGCGGGCTGGTTAGCTTCTCTGAAACGAATGATTTAGTTCCATAAACAGGAATAAAGCAAAAACAAAAATGTTTTTAAACTAAAAATCTAAAACGGGTGGCAATGACAATTGACAACAGAATCAAACTATGTTCACAAACTCAGGGAATACTTTTCAGTAACATCAGAAAATAAAAGCGTGATAGGTCATATATAAGATATATTGATGGTGGAGAAACTATCAGTAGGTTGATCAAAGTTAAAAGAAATTGAAGAGCTTACCTTTGTTTGTATGTACCTCTCCTTTATTGAGAAAGCATCACTAGGTTTAGGCTTTTCAATAAAAAGAATTGCTCCATTTGATTCGTCCATTCTGGATGAACATAGAAAATAATATAACAAAATGCCAAGAAAGAAATTGCAGAAAAAGAAAAGCAGCAGATAGTAGCAATGCTGCTGCAGTCAAAGTCAAAACCTGGGAAATTAATGATGGGAAAGTAATGGCTGCTGTTAACAGTGTTAAACTAACCATGATTATGAGTCTACATAAGTTTAAGCAAGTCAAACCTATGTGGTCTTATTTAATAAAATATTGCTATGTTCAGGATAGTGGTGCCCTTCAACATACTCTAACACAGCAACTTCATGTCATTGAACAGAGAGACATGTCTATTGATGAGTACTACTCTGCCACTGATCATTTGATGGGTTCTTTTATCTCCAAGGTACCCCAGTGTACAGCAGCACAGAACTGCAAAGCACTTGCACTTATTGAGCAGTTTCTGAGTCAGGGCAGAATTTGATTCCATTCGTACAAGGTTGCTTGATACTCTGTTAGGGACCGAGAGGAGGGAGTTGCGGGAGCAGCAGAGATGGGCGCGCTACAGTACCCGCGGTGCTACAGTACAGCGGGTACTGTTCACAGGGCAGCGGCGGCTAGGGTTTGGGGGTTGCTGGGAACGCCGGCTGCAGGGCTCTGCCCACGACCGGCAAGAGGGAAGGGGTTTCCTTCTAATCTCTTGCTTGATTTAGATTGATACATCTCCTCTCATTATATAGAGAGGATTTACTTGGCCCCTAAGCAAGCAACTAATTAACCCTAATGGGCTAAGGCCCAATAGGCCCTTGACTCTCCTAACATACTCCCTCTACTCGAACCATGGCAACGTCACTGTCTGATTTACATGCTGAAGAGACAGCCTTCAGTCCTTGTCTTCTTCTGTGTCTCGACCTCGGTGTGTTGTTAGCTTCTCAGAGGACCAGTGCATCCAAAGAGCCCTACAAGCATTGTGGCACGACTAATCATAGTTCGGAGAACTGTTTGGCTAAGCACCAAGAGAAATTGGCTGAATATCTGCCTGTCATACTACTCGTGGTCGCGGTACTCCTTCAATCCTAGAGGTTCAGTTTCTATTGCTGCTACCTCATCTTCTAGAGCTCTTCAGTTGTCTTGGGTGCTTCATTCAGGGGTGTTTTTTCATGTGCATTTGATCCGTCCCACTTGGTTGCTTGCAAATCGGTCACTGTTAGACAACTTACATCTTGTCCTATCACCCACAAGGGTTCACTTTGCAATACTCATTTTGGTGTACCCAACGGCAGGTTCTACGGATCCTTGGTGTTGGCGGTCCTAAACTCCTATTTTTACCCACCAAATAAGATATAAAAAAAGAGAAATAAACAATCTTATACACATATATCTTTGCTATTAACATAGTTCCACATGTATTTGGAGAATTATATTTTCCAGGACTTATGCTCAAATACATGGAAAATCATACCAAAAAGGTGCTTCCTATCAGCGAAATATGCAAAGGAAACAGAAGGCCCAACATAACCAAAGTATTCGGGCACGAAACCATCCAAGGACCCATCCTGGCCAGAGGCGTGGGCTAGGGTGCGCACCCCTGGTGGCCCCATTTGCCACCGACTTTCAATGGCGGTAACTTGAGGCGGTTGCATGCGAGATTCCCCGGATATTGTCTCCAAACCGACCTCTAGTATATATAAATAGATGGGTAGAGCCTACCTCTAGAAATCATCAATTAGATCAATCACACACAACAGAGAAATTCTTGTCTCTATTTTACTTTAGTAGTTTTCTAGAGGAAGGCAAAGCTACCTTGGAGGGCTTGACTTCTTAAAAGAGATTCCTGTTATGAATATCACTGAGTTCTTCTATAGTCTTGTTCTCATTCTTATATTATAGTCATATAGTATTTATGTTATAATCTTGACATATGAACTAGACTATAGTTTACATGTTAAGAGATTAACATACTAACTTTGGTCTTAAATATTCACATAATTAATATGATTAGAGTTAGAGCTGAGATGTTGTGGTGGTTCATCTTGCTTCGGGTGTGCTCAAGCTTAATACTTGTCAATCCGTAGGGTTGGAGTCACGGACGGGTTTGAGTATTTTACTCATACATTAACGTGGTGTTTAGGGTATGGGTAGATCGGTGTTTGCATAACCTTTTCCATGGTTGAGGGGTAGGCTGCAGGCAGTGACAGCCTGTTTATCCTTTGTAATCCCCCACATACGAGAGGATGTAGGAGTCTAAATTATCCCACATACGAGAGGATGTAGGAGTCTAAATTATCATATGAGGTTGTTAGTAATCGGTGGCCTCTGCATTATTGCATGACTGAAGGAAAGTATAATCAGGAATAGATTGGATTGATTGATATGAGGCAAGGTACAATTACATATATATACAGGCAAGGATCAAGAATCCTATAAGGATCAAGAGTCCAGAGTCCTATAAGGATCAGGAGTCCTTACCGTATTCGTATCTATCTGGCCTGCCATATCTATCTAACCCAAACAGTCCTGCGCCGATTAGGGTCCTGACCAGCCCAAAGGGCGCCTATTCTAACACACCCCCGCAGTCCAAACGTCAGCCACTTTGCACGTTTAGACTGGACCGAAACTCCGTGAAGACCGAAGAAGGCAGCCCTTTGGTGAAGATATCCGCATATTGTGAAGTAGTAGGAACATGCTGGACACGGAGATCACTAATGGCAACTCGCTCTCGAACGAAGTGAAGATCAATCTCAATGTGCTTGGTACGCTGATGCTGAATTGGATTGGAGGACATGTAGACTGCGCTGATGTTGTCACAATACACCAGCGTGGCGCGCCGAAGGGGCGTGTGCAGCTCGATGAGAAGCTGTCGCAGCCAGGTGGCTTCTGCAACTCCATTAGCCACTGCGCGATACTCAGCTTCAGCACTGGATCTTGATACTGTGTTCTGCCGCTTGGATGACCAGGAGACTAAGTTATCACCAAGGAACACCGCATAGCCCGAGGTGGACTTGCGAGTGTCTGGACAACCAGCCCAATCAGCATCGGTGTAAACGACAAGATCTGTAGAGGAAGATGGTCGCAGCAGTAGACCAAGGTGAAGTGTGCCTCGGATATATCGGAGAATCCGCTTCAGGGCAGCAAGATGAGGCTCTCGAGGGGCGTGCATATGAAGGCACACTTGTTGAACGGCGTACGCAATGTCTGGGCGGGTGAATGTCAGATACTGTAGGGCGCCAGCAAGACTGCGAAAGTCTGTGGCATCAGACACTTGGGCCCCGTCAGCTGCAGCAATCTTTGGATTGGTGTCAACTGGAGTAGAGCAAGGCTTGCATTCTGCCATACCAGCGCGATCCAGAATATCCAACATGTACTGTCGCTGGGAGAGGAGTAAACCAGCACTGCTTCACTGAACCTGCATACCAAGGAAGTGATGCAATTCTCCCAGATCTTTCATGGCAAACTCTTGCTGCAGGGCTGAGATGATCCGCCGAAGAAGATCAGAAGAGGAAGCTGTGAGGACAATGTCATCCACATAGAGCAACAAGTAAGCTGTGTCGGAGCCACGATGG
Source organism: Microstegium vimineum (assembly GCA_022036555.1). Taxonomy (NCBI): domain Eukaryota; kingdom Viridiplantae; phylum Streptophyta; class Magnoliopsida; order Poales; family Poaceae; genus Microstegium; species Microstegium vimineum. The sequence continues at coordinate 4,473,826 of CM039121.1, forward strand.
TAAATGAAGAGTGATGTATCTGACTTAGCTTCAACAAAACCGATGGACAGAAGGTAGGTAGCCATTCGACTGTACCAAGCACGTGGGGCCTGCTTGAGGCCGTAGAGGGACTTCTTGAGCAGGCAGACATACGCAGGACGAGTAGGATCCTCAAACCCGGAGGGCTGCTGGCAATACACTGTCTCATTCAGAGTCCCATGGAGAAAGGCATTCTTAACGTCGAGCTGGTGGATGGGCCAGTTGCGTGAAAGAGCCAGCGAGAGCACTGTGCGGACAGTAGCAGGCTTCACCACCGGACTGAAAGTCTCATCAAAATCCACACCAAGACGTTGAGTGAAACCACGGAGTACCCAGCGGGCCTTGTACCTCTCAAGGGAACCATCAGACTTGAACTTATGCCGGAAGATCCACTTGCCAGTGACAACATTGGCCCGAGGGGGGCGAGGTACGAGAGCCCAGGTGTCATTCTGCAGAAGGGCACGATGTTCTTCTTCCACAGCCGCTCGCCAATTGGGGTCGGCAAGAGCACTGTGGAAAGTCTTCGGCACTGGAGAGAGCGAGACGGTGTGATAAGTGGCCGGCATCCGAAAACCACTCTTCGCCCGCGAGCCCATAGCATGCTGGTTGCTCACGGGGCGAACAGGAACGGCACCCTTAGGCAAGGCAGCAGTAGTACTTGGCGATGCGGGCACAGGTGGAGGTCGAGGCCGGCGGCAGTAGTGGTGCTCGAAGAGGCGCTCGGGGCGAAGAGGCGGAAATCCGGGCGGAGGCCCGCGGGGCGCCTGTGGTGGCGCTGAACCCGTCGACGACGTAGGTGACGACGCGCCAGCACGAAGGGCTGGCGGGACGTAGAGAGGCCCTGTCGCGGATGCCGCGCGTGGCGCGGAAGGAGGCCCCGGTGACCGGAGCGCCGGTGGGATGTAGAGCGTCGGCACCGGGAAGTCATCAGCAGCCTCGGGCGCCCCAGGCACAGTCACAGAGTGACCGGAAGGGGCGCTGGTATCGCCAGAAGGTGCCCCAAGGTCGGCCACACGAGGACCGGCAGGGACAGCAGGAGCGTCGGAGGTGCTGGGAGACGTGCCTGCAGGAAACAAAGTGGGCGAGGGTCTAATAGGAGCTGGCACCACATCATGAGTAAAATCAAGAAACTCGAGGTCGGCCGGGGTGCTAGGACCATGACGTTCAACAAAGGGAAAGGCCGTTTCATCAAAGATGACGTGCTTGGAGATGATAACTCTATTGCTGAAAAGGTCAAGGCAGCGGTATCCTTTATGGTGGGAGGAGTAGCCTAAAAAGACACAGAGAGCAGACCTGGGAGCGAGTTTGTGAGGTGTGGTGGCAGATATGTTTGGATAACATTTGCAACCAAAAACCCGAAGATGATCATACGTAGGCAGCTTTGCAAATAATGCAAAGTGGGGTGTAGAGAGCTGGAGAGTTTTGGTAGGCAATATGTTAAGGAGGACAGTGGCTATGGAGAGGGCCTCCACCCAATAGGAGGGAGGCATAGATGCCTGAAAGAGCAGTGAGCGAATGACATTATTGATGGTGCGAATAATGCGTTCAGCTTTACCGTTCTGAGACGAGGTGTAGGGGCAGGACATGCGAAGATGGATGCCCTGAGCGAGGAAGAAGTGGCGAGTACTCGAGTTGTCGAACTCTTTCCCATTGTCGCACTGGACCGACTTGACACGTGTGTCAAATTGAGTGGAGACATGGGCGATGAACTGAGCCAGCGTGCTGAAAGTGTCAGATTTGAGGCGCAAAGGAAATGTCCACAAGTAATGAGTGCAGTCGTCAAGTATAACCAAGTAATATTTATAACCAGAGACACTGACAACCGGGGAGGTCCACAGATCACAGTGAATGAGATCAAACTTGCTAGACGCACGAGAGGTGGACGTATAAAAGGGCAAACGAACATGACGCCCTAACTGACAAGCATGACACAAATCTGAACAATCACTAATATGGCACGAAGTGCTGGACGCAAGTTTGGACAACGCCTCATGACCAGGGTGGCCAAGTCGCCGGTGCCACAGCGGGGAAGAAGCCTGAGCGACAAGGGAGTGAGCTGGAGGTAGGCGCAGAGGGTACAGCGGCCCGGAGCTATTGCAACTGACGATCTCGGTCCGGGAGGGAAGAACCCTCACAGAACAACCAGCAGGGTCAAACTCCACAGAACAATTATTGTCGATAGTAAATTGGCGGACAGAGATGAGATTCTTAATAAGTTGTGGTGACACAAGAACATTATTAAGACGCAAAGGAGACAACTCTGTAAAACCAGTAGCAGTGACAGGCATGACGGAACCATTACCTACGACAATAGATGAAGGAGTAGGATACCGCGAAAGAAGAATATGTGAAAGAGAGGAGGACTGGGATGTCATGTGGGAGGTAGCACCTGAGTCGAAATACCAGTCGCCGGACGAAGGTGGAGTCAGGGACGTGGTGCTGAAGGCGGAGGCAAGCGCCGTCGGATCCCAGGAGGGAAGGCCAGCCACGGGGTTGTAGTACCCGGGGGCAACCCAGTGTGCAGCACCGTCAGGGGCAGCAGCCTGGCTGTGGGTGACGAAGGCCTGCTGCTGCTGCTGTTGTGCGAGGAGCGCCTGCTGGTGCGCCTGCTGTTGCTGCGCCTGGAGGTGAGGGGGCACCGGGATCGGTGCTAACGGAGGGCGGGGGCCTCCTGGCCACATCTGGATCGAGCCCATCCAGGGGTTGTAGTAGCTGGGCCAGGAGCGACCACCACCGGGGGCAGGCTGCTGCTGTTGCTGCGCGGGTGTAGGGGCACTGCCAGGGGGGACCAGAGGGCCCCGTGGGTGGGCAGGCGGCTGCAGCGGCAGCGCGGGCCTGAGCCGCGCGAGCCAGAGCATCGCGCGCGCGCTGGGCGGCCGCGTCACGCTCCGCGGCGGCAGCAACGGCTTCTTCCTCGGCCTCCTTCGCGCGGAGCAGGGCGGCGTCGCGCGCAGCCAGGCGTTCGTGCTCCAGGCGCTGAGCCTCGGCCTGCTGCTGCGCGATATCAGCCTCCTGGAAGGTAGCAGAGGATTCGGCATCGACGGGCTGGCCCTTGGGGCCCTTGGGGGAGGGAGGCGTTGTCGCTATCTGGTTGCGCGGGCGTGCGCAAGGGGAGGGAAGGGGGCGCAGCACGGCGAGGAGCCGACGCGCGGGCAGCGGAAGGAACGCGCGGCAAGGGGAGCCGACGCGCGGGTTAGGGCAGCGGAAGAGAGAAAAAAATTGACCTAGGCTCTGATTACCATGAAGGAAAGTATAATCAGGAATAGATTGGATTGATTGATATGAGGCAAGGTACAATTACATATATATACAGGCAAGGATCAAGAATCCTATAAGGATCAAGAGTCCAGAGTCCTATAAGGATCAGGAGTCCTTGCCGTATCCGTATCTATCTGGCCTGCCATATCTATCTAACCCAAACAGTCCTGCGCCGATTAGGGTCCTGACCAGCCCAAAGGGCGCCTATTCTAACAATGACTACTAACTAATTTTTGTATGACTATAATACAATACAACATGTCTACTCTACTTAGGTTTATTCTTTCTTTTCCTTTACCCTTGAGGAGTATACATGTATCCACTATCTATACAATTATCAAGGAAAAAAATAGCCCGCTATTTTTGCCGCTATAGCCCGAAATAGCTTGAAAAAAATTGTGCCGCTATTTGCGTTCATGCACAATTTTGCCGCTATTTTGCCGCTAAAGTCCGCTAATTACGATTTATAGAACGCTAAACACTTTGGCCTTAGCTCGCTATTTAAAACATGGACAATTATTATACTTTACCCATGTATTAGCATGTGCTTTACTTGGAAGTATGTTATTTGGTTCATACTCATATATTGATTTTGATCAATCTAAAGCTTTCCTTTAGAAAAATATAAATAATGATACTTTGAATACTCTAGGTGAAATGCTACAATCAATATATTTGTGCGCTTATGAATAATTAATCTAATCTTGTAAGTAACTATCTAAGATATACTTAGTGGCATTACTAACTTATAGTAATGATGATAAGAAATACCAACACTTGGCAAGTGGTAGCACTGGTCATCCTGATTGATTGGCCATGCGCCCTGTCTTGTGTGGTGTAATAGAATAGGCAAGGATCACTGATTGATTGGTATTGAACTATTGATACTATAAACCGATCTTGATCCTTGACTATATATGTGTACAAGCTTTGGCTCTCCATAATCATTCTATTATTCCCAGCCACATTTTTCATGGTATCACAAGTCTAGTTTCTTACCCAACTTTCCCTTTTGCTGCCATAGCCGCATGCCTCCTCCTTGGCTGCGCCACCCCATGGCTACCACCGTTGCTGCTCCTGTTGACAGCGACTGTTGCTCATATGACTATTGTCCGTACTTTGATTGACCTCGTGACGGCGCCCGCTCCGCCTCCAGCCTCATGCCCTGCCCTCTGCGTCGATGGTTTGGCCCACCTCGGCTCTTCTCCTCCGGAAAACCGCTGCCTGCCGCAGTGCCACCCTCTGGCCGCGGTCTCACCCTCCATGTGGAGATCTGGCCAAGGGCCCGCCACCGCCACCGCCCCCAACCCTAGGCCCCTAGCCAGGGAGGCGGCCAGCCGGCGCAGCCCCCCACTCTGCGCTGTGGCAGCCAGCAGGCAGGTCAACAAGATTTGACTATTTGAGTTGAGCACTGCCTGTGTACTGAATTTGAGGATTTCCAATGTTTCGAATCTTAATTTAAAATTGCAACATTTCATATCTTAGGTACAATATTTAGAGCACTAGAATAGAGAATGATACTTTGAAACTATGTTTAACTAATAGTCTACGACTAGTAAGAATTATAGCTTTATATTAGTTAGCCCGGGCAGCAGCCTGTTTCTGGATGGCATTTATTGGATGTTGTCCCACTTCTTCTCTGTGATAATACAGGAGCCATACGGATTGCCAATGATCCTGTGAAGCATGAAGCCATGAACTTAAAAGGTATATAGGTGTGGATGCCTTCTTTACTCGGTCACATTGTCATCAAAGTTGCAATTGGCTGACTATTTCACTAAAGCACAAACTTGAGAGAAGCATCAGCTTCAAACTTCAAATACTCTGCTTCCACCTTCAGTTCAAAGGGGGGTGTTAAGTGTATGAAGGCCCGTCTACTATAGGCCCATGAGGCTCACTATATATAGCCATCTCCACTAATAGAATGATTATCTTCTCAAACCTCCAAGGTTAGTAACAATACTATGTTTGGCAATGGAACCTCTCCTTTATTGAGAAAGTGTAAATCATTTTTATAAAATGCCTAAATAGTACTTGATAAAGAATATTTGAATTCATTATAATTGTATTGTTTGTGCTGTTTCAAAGGAACATGTACGAGGACAGGCAGCCTGTACACACAATTCATGCTAGCACTAAATTATTGCCTTCTATGTTAGTCTACACTAGCCAATGTCCCAAAGCTTACATACTAGAAAACAAGCGGTGTGGTCTGGAAGAAAAATAGTTAAAATGTCAAGGTGAAATGTAGTGCAGTAATATGCATATCTGATTGCATGATTTAACATACCCTTGATCTTCTTTTGGAAGCAGAGCTTCCCAAATGGAATTAGTGTAATCATTTCCTAGTGCATGGAAGAGATCCATGATTACTGGCTCCCAGACTTTCACATCTAGTCTCAAGGATCGAACCTGCATCAAGTAAAAACATCTGTGACACTAACATATGAAACAAGCTAATAGCATTTTTTTTTTAATCTCAGACTGATAAGATTTTTAAAAGCTTAGGAACTACGAGATATCATATATAATAACAAAAAATACTAGTCCTAGAAGTCACACAATCATTACCAGATAAAATAGAAGGCACGTCTATTAAAAAAACAAGTAAATGTATTTGTTAGAAAAGGTATGCCACGCAAACTGTAGATATATTGCATTGAGCTCCATGGGCTGATTATAGACACTGCATAGGACTAGAACCCCGTTAGTAGGCAATGCGATACAATTCATATCTACATATGGGTAGCTTGGGCGGCAAGAAAAAGGGCACAGCCCAACTACAGTTACAAGGCCCAATAGGGCTGTACGGCTGATTCTAACAGTGTCAAATCGAAGTTCTTCCTTTCATACCAAGTCTTTAAAACTTATGCATGGTTCACTACTACCAAATAGAAGTACTTGAATTTACCACATGGAAATAAACATTGGGCCTGTTTGGTACAGCTTATAAGCTGCTTATAGCCAAAATAAGCTGAAATCAACAGCCAAACACCACGTTTTTCAGCAGCTTATTATGGCCACGCTTATTCCCACAGCTCTCATTTGTAATAAAAAGCAGTATTTTGGCCGCCGCTTTATTTGTGCAGCTTATCTGGGACTCCCAGATAAGCTGTACCAAGCAGGGCCGTTATATTATATGCAAGTCAAAAGTATATATATACTTTTTCTAATTGTAATTAGATCATGACATCATGTAATCGCTAAAGTTTTGTATTAGAGATGCCGATGTCGAAAATGAAAATTAATGAGAACAAAAGCAATATTGCACTATAGTAAGATATGCAGTAATATATTTACTGTATCTATCTATCATCCCTAAGTGAATAAATCCAAGAATCTAAACTTTTTCTACAAAAGATATGGTATAAGGAAACTAGTTATTGCACCTTTGAAATGTGCACTCCAAGATTCCTGTGAGCCCCAGAGCACTCAATGCAAATCAGAATACCCAAGTTTAGAGATGCCCAATCAGGATCAGGAGAACGACATTCCGCACAACTGTCATTTCCAGGGATATTCCTGAGAAGATTGAATATATCATCATGTCCCTCTGAACTCTTGTTATCTTCAATAGACAAAGAATCAACAGAACTTGCGGATCTGTTAGTCTCTGCTGCTACATTACCATATGACAACTGAAATGAAATGAAATGAAAATAAGAATAACAAATTAGTACCATATCTTGAATGAATCAATAGATGGAACATATGCATATACATGTAATGCATTAAAATGGAGCCATTATTACTTCATAATTATCCAGTGTTGATGCATGGAATTTAATAGATATATCCTTTGTTTCAACCAAAAAGGTCGACCAAGATTAGTTATATGATACAGCAAAAGATAATGGCTGCAACAAACCTGCTGCGGGAATGGTGAATTTAGTAGTGATGCAATAACTCCAGTAATTTTCTGGATCCAGTCCTTTTGATCAGGACCTGATTCCGCCTGCCATAAACAAAGTGAAAAGCATTCATGTGGCATCAGGCCATTGGTGTATCAAAGAAGAATGAAAAAAAATCAAAAAATGTATTATTATCTTGTTCAGGAGATACCAAAAAATGAACTGCACAAAGAAGATATATGGGGACTATGCAGTTACCTGTAATGTGTATGTCTTAACAGGTGAGATTATTCTGAAGCAAAATCTTAAATCATTTTCATCTGCATCAATCTTAATTGTTGAAGTTCTGAGATCAATTTTATGACATGATAATGAATCTTCACCCTGAGATGAAGCTCTTTGGTTCAAGAATCTGAATCGACCAAAAACACCAGCTCCTTCACTAGCTGTTTGTTGTGATGACACTCCTTGCTTCCAAGAGAATAAAAGAAACAGGTACATGTAAAGTACAGAAAAAATAACATGAACAAATTAGCATCTTAGAATAAATTTTACAACACACTTGCATTTAAAATAATCCAGCACATCCCTAGAAAATAATCTACTGCACATAAATTTTGATGAGCAAATTATGTACTGCAACCCTAAAAAACCAGGACCTGTGCACCGCAGGGGAAAGAACACCCCGCCCCCCACCCCCACCCCCAAGCCGCCACCACCACACACGTCATTGCCATTAAGCTTCTTGCATGCAGGCCAACAAATGTTAGATATAATCCTTGTGTCTTTTGCTTAACCAGATAGCAATTAGTATAGGTTAGTATATGGAGGTTGGCAGACTTTCGTTAGCTAGTAAGTTTCATGTCTTCAGCTAGTAAGTAGCAGCCAATTTTTTTGGCCTGCTGCTGATCAGGTCAGTAGCAGCTGTAGTCAACAGAATACAGCAGTTTTGTCTTATACTGGTCAGTGTTAGATTCAGTCAGCTCAGCAACAGTAGTAATGTACAAACCAATTTAAGTTTGGCAAGTTCTAGGTCGGTTGTACCCAGGTCGGTTTATTACAAACCGACTCCAACATCTATATATATATGTATGCATATGCTATTAATAGAATCAAGCCAGTTAGCTTCAAAAAGCAGATGTGCTCTAAAACTCCAGCTACTCTATTCACCTCTGCTCATCCTATAGATGCTGAACTTCTAACATTTGGTATCTAGAGCCTGTGTTAGAGTGATCCATGGCCTCAGCTGCAAGGTAGTGGTCCAAGTCGCAGCCCACAACGGATGCACACCTACCGTCGCTATTCCCCTTCAGCCCTTCCACACAGCCAAGGCGCGGACGGTGCCATGGAGGCCCAGAGATGGTCACCCAGCGCATTGTGAAGGAAGGCGGTGACACACAGCAACTATGAGGATTGGAGCCTCCTCATGAAGGTGAAGTTGGAGGCTCGTGACTTCTGGGAGGTGATTGAGTACGGTAATGCCGATCGCACGGAGGATTGCATGGCTCTCGACGTCATCCTCTCTCTCTCTCTCTCTGTTGTAACCCCAAAGATGATCCGCATGCTGGCAGTGAAGAAGACGGCGAAAGAGGCTTGGGAAGCGATCAAGTCCATCCATGTCGGTTTGGAGTGCACACGCAAGTCTACGCTGCAGCGGCTCCGGAGGGACTGAGCATGTCGATGACTTTGTGCTCCGCCTAACGGGGATGATGAGCTCCCTCAACCTGTATGGCGAGGACATCACCGAGCAACGCGCAGTCGAGAAGCTCCTAAGTCCTATCCATCGTGTCTCCGGGCAATACAAGCAAGTGGCGATCGCCATCGACACCTTGCTCGACACAGCGGACCTCTCAATTGAAGAGGTGACCGACCGGCTGAAGGCGGTCGACGACGATGATGTGGCAACTCTGGATCAACCGATACTCTCTGGCAGCAAAGAAAAACAGAAACTTGTGCTCTAAAACTCCAGCTAGTCTTATTCACCTCTGCTCATCCTATAGCTGCTGCACTTCTAACAAGAAACAACCTGAAGACCAGCTGCCCTGGACGTGACACTGAGTGCCCATGTGCATCTCGCAAGTGACTCAGGTTAGTCACACAGAAACTCAGGACCATGCAAGTGACTCAATTAGTCACACATAAACTCAGGACCACGGGCAGCGAGGGATGTTTTCAGAACCAAGACCTGTTTAAATTCGCTCTCACAGGGAGTAAATCCTAGTGCTTGGGGTACTACTTGAGTCCTGCTGCTAATCAGTCAGGCAGCAGGCCCGTTCACATGTTCTGCAACCCTTGAATACAGATAATACACATAATGGAAAAAAAAAATATGCATAGGTCAGACACACCCACTAAGCGATGAATCACCATATGAATATAAATCACACTATAGTCAATAGGAAATATTTACAAACATATATATCATGTTATAAATAGCAAAATCAAAATGGAGCAGAAGCTACTAGAAATAGAATAATTATAAATAGATAAATTGCCTAACAGAATCAAAAAAGTAAGCCAAATATAGAACAGTGCATAAATTATAAAAACAGATTTGCCTACTCATGCAAGCAAAGATAAGAACTCCTGACACCTGAGTGCCAAGCTCTGTACATGTTCCCTAGCCAATTCAGATAATCTGATTGCATACCGATTTTCCTTTATTCCCATAGTAGTACAGAGTTCCATGGCTGTCAAGCACAAAAAATCGCCTCTTCCATTCACCTCGTGTGTTTTGAGGACGCTTAAATAGGTAACCTTGTTTAATAACTTGAACCTGGGAAAGAAACAGACTAGTAAGGACAAGCAATAGAAGTTCACAAAACAATTACGAATTACCAAACAACAAAACTTCAGCCCAGTATAACTGCAAAAGGGAAATGATGTAAGAGTAAACACTAGATTTTGAACCAAAATGGTGGTAATCATGGATACAACTTGCCTGGATTCTGATTAAAGGAAGGTTCATGCATGTCAAATTAGTACAATGTTATAAAAGATCATCTCAACTACACTTAAATTTTATCTATCAACACTGAGTCTCTTTAAACAATCATATAAAAGCAGCATGAAGAAGTTTTAAGCTAGTTTATCCTGGTATCAGTGAATATTTACTAACTTGCTTCACAAAGGATAATTATACCTCGCCATTGGCAGTTGACTGCATTAATGCTTCAATCGTTTTATAGGACTGAAGACCGACAACATGAATACCATCACCGCTAGTAGATGTGTCTATGTTGCTAGCCATTCTCACATTAGCTATTTCCTCTTCAGTTCTGAACTCCTGAATTCTCTTTGCAAGCTTATCTTGCTCACTTACAGCCATTTGTTTTGATTGTTGTGCATATGTTAGAACCTGCATCAACATTTCAAGCTTAGCACAGCAATTGTTAACTAGTGGTTAGCTGGGTCATGTTGATAAGGTTGAATATTTCTTTTAAAGACCACTGTGACATGAGACATTATTAAACCTGGTGAATGAATGGTTCCATTTGACTCAGTAGCTCATATCCCTATATCATAAAGAACAAAATCAGAACCCAAGCAACCAAAAGATCAGAAATTACTAAACACGTAGAAAGGAACCATACCTGCTTAAAATACCTCAAATGGGCATCCATCACTGCACTTATTGATTCCAAGAATTCATACTTCTTTTTTGCTTCAATGTTTGCAAGGGCATGTACCTGAATTCCTTACAGCAAAGTTCATCATCAGAAAGGCTGAACAACATACTTGTATGTGGAAAAATGATGATATACATACTAAGTTAAAGCGACATCTTTCGAAAGCTGACTTGGCATTGTGTAGATCCTGTAAACTTAGAATCAGGGTGACGGCATGAAAGCTAAATATGCATTCATCTACCCCAAAAAATAGAATAAAACAAAACTACAAAAAGGCTAGTTACAAAAGTTCACAATGTACCTCCTCAAGTTCTGTCACAACTTCTGCTCTAGTCCCTTTTCGCACTGACACAAATTTTTCACGTGCCTGACAAACAAATAGCACCAGAATCTTAATACACAGTGTATTACACTAACATGTTAAAGGTATAGAAAAACAAGGTCACTGTTCAATAATCATCTAGCACATGCTGCATGAACAAAGATAAAAGAAGGTAGCCAGATAACTCAAACTCAAAGCATCACCTGATCATAAGCCACTGCAGCCCTATCCAAACGTCGCCGGCAATCCTATATAGAGCAAGTAGTTTACAAAAAAGAACATATATCAAGTAAGCAACGTGTTAAACTTTAATTTCCACATTACTGTTCATATTGAAAGGCAATTGTTCCTAATTCCCAAGATGGAAGGCACAGATTTTAGGACTATTTAAGGTTTTCCGTTCCTTGTCCGAACACGGGAGCAAGAGGGTCAAAGTCTGGTCCCACAAGCATAAAAGTCGTTTGCCCATTGAAAAGATCAGCACCTCACCTACTATATTGTTTACTTCAGTTACAAGTATGTTGTGTTGTGAGGGTTTCAGGCGGAGAGGAGAGGGAGTTTACCTTCACACCATTTAAATCCGCATTAATGAACTGCGACAGGCGATCACTAAGCATGTGCTCAACCTGTTTGGAGGGAAAATGCTTATTATAATTAGAATGCAAAAAATAGCCATTTGTGCTGTACTGCTGTTTATACAAGTGATATATCAGAATTTCCCTGAGCAAATGAAATTTACCAAATCTAGATACATCAGATTAGTTACAGTGTATTGCAAGGGCAAACAAAAATTCCATCGCAGAAGAAATGATTATTCTATTTTGTTAGATATATAATTGTATATATCCTAGGGGGTCCTATGTAACTGTGTTTACTTGTACTCCAAGTCATGTATGACTATATATATGAAAGCCACCCAACCCCTGAGGGTATGAGGTGTTCCGCTATCTCTCTACATGGTATCTTTCACCTAGGTTTAGATCCTAACCCTAGCACCACCGCTTCCGCCCTAACCCTAGCCACCTCAGCCGCCGCCGCCGCAGCCCACCCCCTGCTGCCGCCGCCGCCTATCCAGGCCGCTGCCGCAGCCCCTGCCGCCGCCGCCCGTCCAGGCCACCGCCGCCGCTCCCTGTTTTTTGGGCGCCGCCTCCAGCAGGCCGCCGCCATGCCTCCGAAGCAGGATGACACTGGTGGTGTGGTTGATCCACCACCGGCCGCCGTCCCCAACTACGCCGCCGTCAACGTCAAGAACCACATCCCCATCACCTTGGAGTTAGCCAACCCTAACTACACCAAGTGGTCCGCGTTCTTCAAGGCGCTCTGCGGCAAATTCATGCTACGTGGCCACATCGACGACACCACTGCCGCCAACCCCGACGATCCGTTGTGGGATGCAGCGGACTGCGTCGTCTGTGGCTGGATGTTCGGCTCCGTCTCCGACGACGTCCTCGACCTCGCCATGGCAGAAGATCAGGACGCCCATGATCTCTGGGACGCCATTGCCGCCCTATTCCAAGCCAACAAAGCGCCTCAGGTCGTCTTCCTCAGCGAGCAGTTCCACTCCATGACCCAGGGCGACTCCAGTATCGATCAGTACTGCCAGCGCATGAAGCAGGCTGTTGATGCCCTTCGCGACGTCGGCCAAGCCGTCGCGGACCCTCGGCTCGTCCTCAATCTGCTCCGTGGGCTCAACCCTCACTTCTCCAGCACGGCCGACGACATCGCCAACCGCGGACGTGCTACCCACCTTCGCCGCCGCCCGCAACATGCTGGTTCTGAAGGAACTTCGCCTCGCCAATGAGGAGAAAGTTCAGAAGAACACGGCCTTGGTTGCGGGCAGTTCGTCGTCCTCCTGCCGCCCCTCGTCCTCCAACTCCCGTTCCCCTGCCAACCCACCTCAGCCTCGTCAGGGCAACAACAAGGGCGGCAACGGGAACGGCAACCGCCACGGTGGGCGGCGTGGACAGCAGCAGCAGCAGCAGACCGGCGCCCCGCAGCAGCAGGATGCCAGCAACAGCAGCCGCCGCCCCCTAGGCCATGGTTTTGCTTTAGCCCGGGGGTCGGCCTCCCTGCCGGAGGTGGGCAGTGACGCCCTCCAGCCGGACCTGGCCCGTACGGCCAGCCTCCTCAGGCGCACACCGCCTACACCCAGCAGCAGCAGGTGTGGGATCCTGCTGCCCTGGTGGCCACCCTAAACCAGATGCAGATCACCTCGGGCAGCGCCTCCTGGGTGATGGACACCGGTGCCACCTCGCACATGAGCTCCAACGACGGTATACTCCTTTCTCGCTATCGTCCTTCCTCCTCCTCGGTTGTTATCGGCAACGGCAGCTCCCTACCAGTCACATGCCAGGGTGACTCCCAGCTCGCGTCTCCTTCATCTAACTTTGATCTAAATAATATTCTGGTGGTTCCACATATTATTCTGAAAGGACCTAATTGGCCTAGAGGGGGGGTGATAGGCGTATCTAAAAACTTATCGCAAAGGCTAACCGAAATAAATGCGGAATTAAAACTATCGGTCTAGCCAAAGCAACACCCCTTTACTTAAAACACTAGCACCTAGCAAATTAAGATAAGAAGGCTTACTACGATGTCGGGCTAGGAAGCTCACCTAACAAGTCTAGGTTGCAAGGTCACACAAACCTAAGCAACTAGTACTCTAAGCAAACCGGGAGCTCCTACACATGCTAGTGAAGGCAAAGCGCACAAAGCCTAAGCTCACTAGTAATGTTTAATAGCATGGCTACACAAGCCAAACTAGAGAGCTCAAAAGCTTAGCTACACAAGATAAGAAATGTGACTAACAAGACTACACAAGTCAATTAGTCACTCAAGAGCTACTTCTATGCTACACAAGCAAGAAGGTACCTAGCAAGATACACAAGCTATACTAGTTACTAAAGCAACCACTAAACACTAGCACAAGTATGAAACAATAAGTATAAGCTAGAGAATAGAGAGTGCAAACCACTGATTTGTACTACTGGCAGTAGGACCGGTACTACCGGTGGCTGACTAGTACTACCGGTGAAGGCAGACCGGTACTACCGGTGGTTCGCTGTAGCTCCGGGATCTCAATGTAATGAGCTCTGAATCCGAATCCGAGCTTTTCCCCACACTCCTTGAGGTTGAAGATGATGATGTTGAGCTTTGCTTGGATTGGTTCCTCTCCAATTTGTAGATCGGGCCTTCCCAACCTATGAACTTTGAAGGAGAGAGGAAGAACACGAAGAACTCAAGAACAAAGGATAGTCGAAGCTATCTCCACACCATCAAGCACGCGAGACTCAAGATTTATACCGAGGTTCGGTCCCCACAAAGGAGTCCCTACTCCTCGTTGTTGAGGTGACCACAAAGGTCGGAGTCTCTTCCACCTCCTTGCCTCCCTCAAGCAACCACAAAGGTTAGCCCAAGATTTCCACTAAGGATCGAAGGGGTAATACAAACGATTCGGGGTGCCCTCACAAATGAATCAACATGGGCAATCTCGAAGAACACCTAGCCGGCTAGGATTCCAAGAATCCAAGAGTAACAAATGCAAAACAAACCGGCAAGATGTGGAATCCAAGTGCTCAAGTCGTAGATCGAAGCTCTCCACTCTCTAATCTCACTTCTCTAGCTCAAATCTAGCAAGGATTGAAGTCTAGGGGCTAAGAGGGAGAGAGAGGGAGTGGGTCTAACACTTGGGGACCTTTTCTCAGATGTGGAGTCGAAATAATGGGGGTCTCCACCGCCCCACGGAAGGGACGGCCTATTTATTCCCGCAGCTCCAGATGCACTACCGGTGGTGTCCCACCGGTACTACCGGTCCAAGATATCCGACCGTTGGAGCCTTCCGACCGTTGCACAAAGTTAGCCAACCGGTACTACCGGTCACCATCGGTACTACCGGTGAGGAACCGGTACTACCGCTAGTTCAAAATCTCGCAACTTGAGACGCGCAGGAATTTTGCCTACCGGTACTACCGGTGGAACCACCAGTACTACCGGTAGTTCATTTTTCAGCACACTAGATCTAGGCGGGGAAATGACTTACCAGTACTACCGGTCTTCCACCGGTACTACCGGTAGTTCATTTTTCAGCACAACTTCAGCACCCAGCTAAGCCTTTGCACCCTGGAAGAAACACATTTTCTAAGTGTCCGTGAGTGCAAGGTATCTCTCGAACGCATAAAGACTTATGACATGAGCACTCTTATCCTCATCAAGCTAGTCTACTATACATCCCTCTTGATAGTACGGCTTTTCCTATAACTCAACCCGGTCAAACACTTCTCTAAACAACTATGACCGGTGAAATGAAATGCTCTAAGTTATACCTTTGCCTTGTGCATTCCAATTCATCTTCTTCTCCAATGTTGACGCAACTCATGCACCAACCTATCACAAATGATATGATCCACTTCATATCATCATGTGACATATTGGTTCATCGATCTTGACTTCACTTGCCCTTCACCGTTGCCTTTGTCCATCGGTGCCAAGTCTTGCTCAAGCCTCCCGCCACGCGGTCAAACGCTTCAAGCCTCTAGCTTGCCCTTACGCTTGCAACCGGTTCATCAAGCTAAGTCATGCCTTGACCTTCTCCACCTTGTCACATGACTCCATGTCATGTTTCATATGCAATGAGCTCCTTCATCATCAAGTTGAGCACCATCAATATGCACAAGCCATCTCTCCATGACTGTATTGGTTGCTCACACTTGTGTACCTAAGGACGAAATCACCTGTGTGTCTCACATTAAACACATATTAGTCCACCTAAGTTGTCACTCAATTACCAAAACCAAACATGTACTTTCATATTCGCAATCTTCTTTCAGTTCGTCAATTCACACGTGATAATCATTGTTCCGTTGAATTTGACACTTTTGGTTTTCCATTAAGGATCCTCGGACCAGTCGGGTGATGCTTCGCTGCAATAGCACCGGTGACCTCTACACCTACACTACCGCCACCGCCAGCCGCGCTTTCACTGCCTCCACAAACACCGCCAACTTGTGGCATGCCCGCCTCGAGCATCCTGGTCCTACCGCCGTCACCGGTCTCCAGTCCTTGGTTCCATGTGTTAAGTCTGCTTCTAGTTTGTGTCATGCGTGTCAGTTAGGCAAACATGTTCGCCTACCATTTTCCAGTTCCACGTCATGTACTACTGCACCCTTCGAGCTTTTGCACTGTGATTTGTGGACATCTCCAGTTCCTAGTGTTTCTGGTCATTCATGTTACCATGTTATATTGGATGATTATACTCATTATTGTTGGACGTTTCCCATTCGCCGCAAATCTGATGTGCATCAACATCTCGTGGATTTCTGCGCATACGCACGCACTCGGTTCAACGTCCCAGTTAAATGCTTCCAAGCAGATAACGGGACTGAATTCCTTAACAACGCCACCGCCCGGTTCCTCGCTGCCCATGGCATCCTTCTGCACATGTCTTCCCATACACTTCAGCTCAGAACGGAAAGGCAGAGTGCATCATCCCAACCATTAACAACATCAGCCGCACCATGCTTCACCATGCCTCCATCCTACTAGGCTGAAGCGCTTAGCACATCCACATGCCTACTCAACCGCCGACCCAGCTCCGCCGTCGGTACCGAGATTCCCTTCTCTCGCCTTTTTGGCAAGTCTCCAGACCTATCCCACCTTCGCGTGTTCGGTTGTCTGTGTTATTCAAACCTCTCAGCCACCTCGACCCATAAGCTTGCCCCTCGATCCGCTGCCTGCGTCTTCCTTGGTTATCCCTCCTCCCACAAGGGGTACCGCTGCCTTGACGTCTTCACGCAGCGCATAATCATCTCACGGCATGTCGTTTTCGATGAATTATCCTTCCCGTATGCCGCTAACACTGCAGGTTCGACTACGGCGAGCTCCCTCGAGTTCCTCATTTACCGCTGTCACAGCAGGCTCCGCCTGGCGGGCGTGGCACTGTGCCCCCGTCCGGCGCTCCGATCGATGACCCCGCCGTGATCGCCTGCGGCCCTCCCGTGCCGCCGCCATCACCGTTGGGTCGCTTCGACCGCGTCTACGAGCGGCGTCCTGCTGCCCCGCCGACCGGTGTGGCAGCCCCGGGTCGCTTCGGCCGCGTCTACGAACAGCGTCCTGCTGCCCCGCCGACCGGTGTAGCAGCCCCGGCGCCCCACACTTCTGCCCCGGGGAGCAGCAGCTCTGCACAGGCGCCTAGCAGTGCTGTCCCGGCGCCCGGCAGCACAACACAGGTGAACGGCGCTGCTGCAGCACCTCCCAGCACTGCTGGGGAGGCAACCGGCGCTGCTACAGCACCTCCTAGCACTGCTGGGCAGTCCGGCACCGCTCCTGTTCGTGCTTCGACTCGGCTCCAGACGGGCGCCATCACCCCCGTCGACTACAGCAGTGCCTTCGTCTCCACCGCATCACCGCTGCCACGCGACTACCGCAGCGCCCTCGCCGACCCGCAGTGGCGTGTGGCCATGGCCCACGAGTACCAGGCGCTCATCGACAACGGCACCTGGCGCCTGGTACCTCGCCCACCCCGCGCCAACGTTGTCACCGGCAAATGGATCTTTCGGCACAAGTTCCATTCCGATGGCACGCTCGCTCGCCACAAGACGCGCTGGGTGGTTCGCGACTTCTCCCAGCAGCATGGCGTCGACTACGACGAGACGTTCAGTCCAGTCGTCAAGCCGGCCACGATCCGCATCATCCTCAGCATTGCCGCCTCACGCTCCTGGCCTCTACATCAGCTTGACGTGAAGAACGCCTTTCTTCATGGTCATCTCGATGAGACAGTCTACTGTCAGCAGCCACCCGGCTTCGTCGATCCTTCGACGCCCGATCATGTGTGCCTGCTGCAGAAGTCGTTGTACGGACTGAAGCAGGCTCCCCGCGCTTGGCACCAACGCTTCGCCGCGCATCTTCGCACGCTCGGCTTCCGCCCGTCTGCATCCGATTCATCTCTCTTTATTTATAAAGAGAACGATGGCGTCGCCTACCTGCTGCTCTACGTCGACGACATCATCCTGACGGCTTCATCTTCAGCACTCCGTACTCGCATCACAGAGCGCCTACGCTCTGAGTTTGCGATGACCGACCTCGGCAAGCTCCACCACTTCCTCGGCATCTCCGTCACGCACTCCTCCGGTGGCCTGTTCCTGTCTCAGCGTCAGTACGCTGCCGAGTTGCTCCAGCGCGCTGGCATGGCTGAGTGCCACTCCACGTCGACACCAGTGGACTCTAAGGCCAAGCTTTCGGCCTCTGGTGGTGCTCCTGTTGCCGATCCGTTTGAGTACCATCGCCTCACCGGTGCCCTCCAGTACCTGACTCTGACTCTACCGGATCTGGCTTATGCTGTTCAGCAGGCATGCCTCTTCATGCATGATCCCCGCGAGCCGCACCTCGCGTTGGTCAAGCGGATTCTTCGGTATGTCAAGGGCACGCTCTCCACCGGACTTCACATTGGAACTGGCCCTATCCAGTCCCTCACAGCATACTCCAACGCTGACTGGGCCGGGTGTCCTGACTCTCGGCGTTTTATTTTTGGCTACTGCGTCTACCTCGGTGACAACTTGGTGTCTTGGTCCTCCAAGCGGCAGAGTACGGTTTCTCGCTCTAGTGCTGAAGCGGAGTACCGTGTTGTTGCCCACGTCGTCGCCGAGTGCTGCTGGGTGCGCCAGTTGCTTCAGGAGCTGCATCTACCGCTATCCTCTACCTCCATTGTCTTTTGCGACAACGTCAGTGCTGTGTATATGACAGCTAACCCTATTCATCACCGTCGGACCAAGCATATTGAGATCGACATCCACTTCGTCCGCGAGAAGATCGCGCTTGGTGATTTTCGAGTACTCCATGTGCCGTCCTCCCACCAGTTCGCTGACATCATGACTGATTTTAGGTCCAGTCTTTGCGTCCGCGATACTCCCGCTTAGACTGCGGGGGAGTGTTAGATATATAATTGTATATATCCTAGGGGGTCCTATGTAACTGTGTTTACTTGTACTCCAAGTCATGTATGACTATATATATGAAAGCCACCCAACCCCTGAGGGTATGAGGTGTTCCGCTATCTCTCTACATATTTCAACAAACAATTCCTGCTTCTAGATAATGCAGCCACTACTGGATGCAAGGAACCCTTTTGCCACTTTCTTCCTATCTGTGTTATTTATAGAAACATAGAAATATATATGTTTCAACAAATAAAAAATGCATCGCTCATACTTCTTCTGTTGTGGTTCTGCAAATTTCAACCCTTATTTTATCACTTGTGCTTTCAGTTTACTGAATATCTTTGAAATTTACAAAGTAATCCAAGAACCTTAGGTGGTAAAATATGTGAAACTGAAGGTGGCAGATTGAGTATAAAAATTCCAGAAATGATTCAAAAACATAATATGTGAATATTGTAACTGAAACTAATACAGATCATGCCAAGAAAAGAATACAAATCATGCTCAGACTCACAGGAGCAAGCCCTGGTGTTGAGTTGAAAACTCAGAGAGAAACAGTAATGCTATTTTCCTTTCAATTCTGCATTCCTTTTGTGTTGCATGAACTACCTATGCAGGAGAAATTATAGGTCCAATTTTGACCGTGTATACCTGAGAACGAAGGAGTTCCTTGTATGTCCCAAGCTCCCTGAAAGCAGTAGTGAACTTGGACATTACGGGCCCTGCAACATAGTAAGGTTTTGAGAGGATTTGAATAGAACCAATAAATGACTGTAAATTTGTAGCTATCAATTATCATGCTATGCAATTTTAAATAGGAGAAATTTGATTATTAATGAGTGCATGGATATGTACGTATCTGTACTATTTCTATATTCTAAGAATCTGTTGTTTCGATCTACAGACATTAAAACAAATATGCCGTAAATATCCAAAATACTCAAAGTGACTGTGAGACAATCCAAAATACTCAAAGTGACTGAGAAAACTAGAAATTGGAAGAAAAAACGCAAATGTTGGATTTCCACTCTAGCTTACCCCGACTTCGCTTGGGACTGAAATGCTTTGTTCGGTTGCTGTTGTTCTACTAGATATAGATAGGATGGAAAGACAGAGTAAGCATTTAAGCAATAGATACATTAGCGGTTTTCTGACCTCCAATGGCAACACTAATAGGGTCATCCAGACCAGCACCAAATGCTTGCAGAGAATCTGCAAATGATAGATCCCCTGAATATGCCTCATCAAGTGATCCCCTGAAACTAAGGTGATTAGCACATAACAAAAGGCACTAGCTCATGGAACATTACAAAAACTAAAACACAAAAAATGGAACAGCAAAGTAAAGAAAAAAAATATCGAATGCATTTCTTGAACTAAAAGGATTTTTTATGAAGGGGCATTTATGGCATTTGCCTCAAGTTATGTTCAGTTAGAATGCCTCAAATGTTTGCAAATGTGGAACAGGAGATAATAAAGAAACGTACATGAATCTTTTACATCCTTTATGCAGGTTTGAGCACCGTTCTTTCAGTTCATCAGTAAGTTGTTCCAAAGAATTGACCTGCAGGTATTGGAAACAAGTCAGGGACAATAACTTAAATGCATGTATAGGTTCAAAAACAACATTTTGGGGGGGAGGGGGGGGGGGCAACAAATAGAGATAATTTGATGATTCTGGAGAGAAACTGGTGAGCCGAGTTATTACCCAGCAAATTGTTAGGCCCAATGCCTACACCTCTTTTCTGTTTGATTTCTAAGAAACAGACTAGCAGAGATGATTTAAGAGGGTAAATATTCATTATAAAAGTTCCAGCAGGCTAATTGAACATAAATGGATTGTTGTTGTTCCAGCAGGTGATTCAACAAAAATGCAACCATCAATCAAAATGGGGAAACTAGTGTCCTTAGCAACATAAAAACAAACAGAAAACCATTGTAACAACTAGAGCCAGGCTGAAAATTTGCTCAAGCAAGCTTTACCCTTTGTACCAGGTCCATCCATAAGCTCAATTCAAAATGGATCCACCCCTTCTATTCAAATATGTTGTGCAATGCAACAGCAAGCTTTGATCGTCAGAGTTGCACCGTTGTCATCAAAGCGTTCTAACCCCTTCAGAGAAATCAACCCCGAACTATCCGAGGATGATTGACTCATTTTCACCGACATGCCCAATTCGTCCAAACAGACACAGAAATCACGTGAAAACGTCAACTCTGCTCAGAAATCCCTGTGTTTCAAATCGGAAATGATCAACGCACACTGGATCAAGCTACCAAGTCGAGATCCCCCGCACACAAAATGCTCCAAATCCGCCATAGCTCCGTCAGACCGTCACAGCCACCCGGACTCGGACAACGGATCGAATCCTTCCATTGGACACACCCAAATCCAACTGACGACGTAGGGCCGACCGAGATTCCAAGAAACACGAAACAATGCCTCGAAGGGGCCGGATCAGAGAGGCCTCGTGGGCAGATGAGCGAGTGCCCCCACCTGTTTGCGGAACATGGGGGAGTCCTCGAGCTTGGTGAAGGCCGCCATGTCCGTCCTCGTGTGGCGTGGAGGCGAGGCTGCTGCTGCTCTCTGGAAGTTTGTGGAGATCTGGGCGGGAGGCAGGAGGAAGGAGAGAGAAACCAGAGAGGAGGCGGTCGGGCATAGCTGTCCGGTTTCCTGTACGCCCGTAGTGCGGTGGGCGGCTGGGCGCTGTCCTGGTGCGGGCTGTGCAGTGTCGGGGTTGGATGGGTTGGGCTGGGTTTTAAACCCAACCGTGAACCGCATTTCACCGAATCGGTGGGCTGCAGAGTGGAAAACACGATGGGCCGACTTAGCTGGTCTAGGGCTCTTGGCAGTACAGTATTGGTTTTGGGCCTCGGGCTCACAAAATCGAAAAGGTATGCCTTCCGGTTTCAAATTTTTTAAAAGGAAAAAAGTCTATTTTTTCTCCGTCAACTTTTGAGAAAGTTCGCTTTTCCTTCCTGAATCCCAAAATCCCCAAAATCAGGTAAAACACTTTCCTCAACTTTTGAAACCGAGTTTCAAAAAAAAAACTTTTGAAACCTGTGTTTTACCTTCCTGGACCGGTTATATGAGGTTTTGAAGGCGGTTTTGTCTTTATTTTATTTATTTCGATTGAATCTTTGAAAAATCATAGTAAATCAAAAAAAATAGAAAATCTAATTTTGTTGGACTCCACATGAGTATATATACATAGTGAACATATAATATGATATGCTTTAGTACAACGTTTTGCTATAGAATTAGATCTATTTTTTCAGTAACTAATTGGAATAATTCATAACTGCAATTTCTATGGTCCAATTGTGGTGAAATTTTATGGTGGGCTAATTGTTGTATTATTGAACTATAGTAAAAATTCATAATCGTTGGATAGGTATAAATTAGTTATAGATTTATATATATTTAACCAGCATAAACCATAAATAAATTTATAACTTATTTATATATGATCCAATGAGTATGAGATTTTCACTGCAGTTCAAGAATACAATAATTAGACTACCATAAAAATTTCATCACAATTAGATCAAAGAAGTTACAGCTATGAATTACTCCAATTAATTATAGAAAATAACATATCTAAATCTACAGTAAATACCATGTACTAAGGCATACAATATTATATATTCACTATGTAGATATGGTCATGTGGAGTACGACAAAATTAGATTTTCTATTTTATGATTTTCCTATGGTTTACTATGGTTTTTCAAAGATTCAGCCGAAATAAATAAAAAGAAAAGGCAAAATCGTCTTCAAAACCGCTTATAACCGACCCAAAGAGGTAAAACGCACGGTTTTAAATGTTGGGGAGGTGTTTTGTCTTGTTTTGGGGTTTAGAGAGGAAAAATGAACTTCCACAAAAAAATAAGAGAGAGAAAATGAACTTTTTCCTTTTAAAAAGTTTCGTTCTTTCAGTTTAGTAGTTTACCAACCAACTTGATAACTCTTTTTTATAGTGAGTTTGAGATTGCTAAGTGCTAACACGCTCCCATAGTCCCATGCCATCTGAGATAATTGATCTTGATCAGTACAGTTGAGTGCAACACCAGCTAAGGTTTTTGGATTCAAGTGGTGAAACAATTCAATACGACCAAAATGGATGGGTCTTGATAATTTCATATTGGAATTCATTTATTTGACCAATCAAACCAACCATGTTCAGCTAATATTTTAGCAATTTTTGGCCAAAATGAAGAGCCATATATTATAGTTTGGTAAGAGTTTACATTTTTTTTATATTGAAGGAAAAACTTGTACGTTTGTTTGAACACTAGATTCTACTAAAAATTTAAACCAGACCAAAAAAATTTAGGTCATGTAGAGATAGGTGAATTTTCAAGCAACTTGGTTATTTCAGACCAAATCCCAGAACCCTAGCACCAACGTCGACCGTGGTATCGCTATTTAAAAGCCATTAACGATTCAATATGAGATGATGTCAAGGTTTTGTTCATAAAGTCATTTATTTACGATTGAAGGGGTTTTTTATGGCAACACTAGTAACACCTTTTATCAAAGAATGATGCAGTAGCACTACTTTTTTAGGAATTTGCTAGGGGTTGAGGGACCCCACATGAATGTTTTTCCATTGATTTTGGGCAAGCCGGTGATGGTCGATATAAAGACCCCGAGTGAAGTTTTAGGGTATAAGGTCTTTGGCTAAAAAAATCGAGGAGTACAGATAACAAAGGAGGGACGATGGAGTGGCCTAATCCATTGAAAACAAAACACACCTACCATTAGTGACATGTTGCAGATGACTTGGGAAGTGATGGGTCTGGTCGGTAGGCTTCTTTACATGATAAAAGGAGGCGCCCTTGGCACGACTGATCTCCTCACAAGACAATGTCGTGGTGATGTTTACACAGGTGCTAGCAAGACAACAGGATCAAAGTAGGGAAGAGACAGAGAGCACTGGATGTGGGGTGGCCTACTGATATCCTAGAGTCGTGTCGTTTCAGAGACGTCGTCTTCAACATCTAGCTTGATTATTGCCGATAAAGTTTTGGCAAATGGGCACTCATAGAACAGATGATCCTCAGTTTCTAAACATCATAGACATATTGCACAAGTGTCATCATCAACTATCTCCTTACACAGTTACACTATAGGGCCGCACAACATTAAAGACGGTTTTGTAGAAGCAACCGACTGAAGAACTTGTAGTGTCATAAGTTTGCCAAAGAACTTGTATCATGGTATCACTTCCCTAGAGCACGTACATGCATAGTGTGTTGTCATCATCTAATGTGAGTTGAACTATGGACAGTAAGGTCTCTAAGGCATCCAGTTCAGTGATGGCA
This sequence comes from Microstegium vimineum, assembly GCA_022036555.1. Lineage (NCBI taxonomy): Eukaryota > Viridiplantae > Streptophyta > Magnoliopsida > Poales > Poaceae > Microstegium > Microstegium vimineum. The sequence goes on from CM039121.1 coordinate 4,498,163, forward strand.
GTTGTAGTTAGTATGAAGACAAGGTGTCGACTAAGGCCATTGTCAATCATGGCATTGATCAAGCTATGAATGTGATCTATGAAATTGTTGATCCAAATGTGTTTGGATCAATAAAAGATCTAGAGTTTGAAATTGATGGTAAAAGATATAAATATTTGCTCTTCCCTCCATTCTTAATACATGTAAATAAAAATGGAGGGATGAGTAAAACTTATTGATTTGCATAAAATGTATATGTAAGAGCATCTTCGATAATTCAAAAAAATAATTGGTAAATTGTAACACCCTAAAATTGGAAAATAGAAATTAGATTTGAATTTGCTTAAATTTGTTTTAATTCAAGCATTTTTGGTGATCATAGAATTAAACAAATAAAACTAAAACTAATGTCACATGTTAGGGTTCAACTTGTTGTGCATTTCATGCCTCTGCATTTTCTTGTGTGTTTGGTTTACAAAACTCAAGAAATATTTCAAAACCCTTTTTGAAAACTCAAATTGAAAAAGAAAAAGAAAAAGAAAAAGGAAAAACCCTTTCCCCTCTCTTTCTGCTTTCGGCCCAGCTGGCCTGCCTTCCCCTCCTCCTCTCTTTCAACCGCATGGGCCGGCCTCCGTCGCCGCGGCCCAGCTCGCCCGAAGGCCCGCAGCCTCTGCTCTCTCCTCCCTCTCGCTGACAGCACGGGCCCGCCCGTTAGCGCCCCTCCCTCCGGTCGAGTCCGAGCAGGACTCTGCCGCCGCGTCCGCCTCGCGTCTAGGCGTGTGCGCCCCGGCCTCTCCCTCTACCCCCTTTAAATAGCGACTCCGCGCCGCCGTTTTCCCCCACCTCGCCTCGTCCTTGCCTCATTTTGCAAGCCGCAGAGCGCCGCCGCCGAGCAGAGCTCCGCCGCAGAGCCGCCAACCGCTGTTCCGCTCAACTCCGGCCGCCGTAAGTTTCCCCGAGCCGCGCATCGTCTTCGCGTGACTGCGGAACGTCTTCCCTTCCCCTTTTCTCTCTCTTTTGTGCTCTGGTTCATCGTGTCGCCGTGCACAGGGGTCCCGCCGCCGCTGTCTCTCGTCGCCGACCACCCACGGCTAACCCCGAGCCCGACCAGTGCCCTGGGTGAGCTCGCCTCCCTCTCCTCTCTCTCCCGGTGCTCTCGGATTTGGAAACCGAGCACCGTAGCGCCCGATCGACTTCCGCCACCGAGCGCCGCCTCGGGGCGGCCATGGCGCTGCCGTGCCGCGCCCTGCTCCGGTGGAGCACCGCCCTCTCCCTCCCTCTCTTCTAATCTGAGCTGATCAGATCAAATCCGACGACCACAGATCAAAGATACCCCTTCGCCTGGCTTTCTTTCTAAAGGGCCCCTCGGTTTTTGGGGAATAAACCCGCAGTCTGATGGCGCCTTTCAGCACTACGCTTTACTCTCGGGAAAACATATTCCTCTTTAGCTTTGTTTTAATTCAAAATTAAATAAAAACCCCTATTTACAGTTTTGCCACTGAACTTCAAATGCTTATATTTTGCTCGTTTTAAATCCAAATCGATCCGTTCAAGTTGCATTAGATTCGTAGTTTTATGCTCTATCCAGTAGTATAGATTTCATCTATGTTAATTACTTTTGAAAATCAAAGTAAATTAATTCTTTTAATGCTTTAATCTTGCCCTTTTCAAAATCTTGTTTAATCTATAGTTTATTCGTTTTAGATCCGTTTGGCGTGATTCTCGCGTCTTTGTGATCGTAGTAAAATATAGATCTGTTTTCTAATCTTTTCAAAACCTCTTTACTGTTGATGGTGTAATGTTCTAATTAAATCTTTATTGCTTCATGTATGATTGTTCGGATGATTGCGTGGTGATGTTGATTGAGTACAGCTGGTGAGATCTTCGGTGAGCAAGAGGTCTTTGCAGCAGATCAGGATCACCAGGAGCTTTGTGATCAAGGCAAGTTTAACATGGGATCATCCTTGTTACCTATTCACTTTAATTCACCTAGTCATGATTGCATGTGTCTCAATTGATTCCTATTTAGATCTATACCATAGCTTTGTTATCCTTTTACCTTGTCACCATGGATTTCTATGCATATGGGTAGCTTTGCTATGTTTTACATGATGAATATTGAATCGAATATTGATTAATGATATATGCAACAATGAGATAAAATTGGCTTTTATAGCAACATGGAATAGGACCCCATTGTAGGGCAAAAGCTAGGATATAAATGCAACCAGGAGTGCTATAATGGCTCTGGCTTTAGTTAAGTATGAAGTTTGGACTAGCATGCTTGTGGTTCGTGAAAGACACCTTTGTCGAGCTGGTTATGGGGTATAGCTTGTATGGGGACCGCTGCGGGTGGTACCATTGGGGTGTCCCATATTCCCCTTTGCATTGGGTCTGTAGGGTCCGCTACATGTTAGAAAGGGCTTTTGAAAGACTTCATAGTGTTCCCTGCTCGCTCACCTTAGCAGTGTTATGGGACTAGCTATCCTAGGCATATGGGTAACATGGCTTGTGGGTAAAGTGCGTAACCTCTGCAGAGTGTAAATCTATCATGATAGTCGTGCTCACGGTCACGAGCGACCTGGAAAACTCACAGTGTAGATGATCATGTTGTTTAATTGTTAATGTGGTTTACTAATCGTATCATGTGGTTATTAATTGGGTCTTGCATAACTAAAGCTAAGTGTTGGTAAAACCTGACCAAGTTTAAAAGCAACCGCAGTACAGACAGTGTCAGCCCTTTTTGAGTTTCATAACCCTATGTTACTCTTGCTGAGTACTTTAAGTGCTCACTCTTGCTTTCTCAACCCCTTCAGATGGCTATGAAGACTACCGTGAGGAGTACTAGGCTAGTGGTCAACCAGTCGGCGTTCCCTGTGAAGTGGAGCTTCGTCGCGAGAGTTATCTTTATTTCCGTTGTTATGTTTAAGAATATTATTCGTTATGTAATAAGCACTCAGTGATGGTACTATTTAAAGATTTGTCGGCTTATGTGTGTGATTGATCTCTGGGCACACATGAGTTATTCGCATTCAATTTTATTCTTAAAATTGGGTGTGAAAAATTGGTATCAGAGCAAGTATTGACTGTAGGACGCAAGCCTAGTTAGAATGGTCTTCTTACCTTGTCTTTACCTTCTCTTTTCATGCTTACATTCTTGTATATATATTTTCTCAAACTGTTTATGCTACACTTGACTTATTCTATTGTGAAAATGTTGTTCTAATCTATCTCTATCTTTGTCATGGTTAAAGATGCCTACTCTTCGCCGATCAGCTCGTCTCAGTTTCAGTGAACGTGTTCCTCAGCAGCAGTTTGCCCCTCCTGAACCTCAATCGCCAGTGGTGGAATCTCAGGAAGAACCAGAGGAAGAGATCCAGGAAATCTCCAGTGGCGAAGAGTACCACGGGGAAGAAAGCCCCCATGCCCCAAGTGCTGACGTTAATTCCTCTACTCGTGATGTCGTCGAAGAAGATCTGCCAGAAGAGCCAGGGTGAATTCACACTAAGTATATCCGAGGAGGAGCGAACAGCAGCTACGCTCACTCCCAGCTGGTGGACCTTGTGATAGAATGCCACCCAGGACCCGAGGTTGCAACCATGTACACTTGCAAGGAATACAAAGATCCCCTCGCCAACACCTACTGGAAGGAGAAGATCTATATCTGTGGAAGTGCTGGTGGGCAAACAGCTGAACGTGTGGATTATACCTTCCATAACTGTGTTGCTCATCCTACCATGGAAGCAAGCATGAAGGACGCCGCATTCTCTGCTTATATGGCCATCCACAACAAATTCAGGGAAAGGATCGCCAACACCCGACGCCGTTACATCCCTCGTTTTGATGCGGAGCAAGGTTGGATAATCGCCGAACCTAACGGTGAAGGTGGCCTCGTCCTGAATGAGCTCGTCAACTTCGTTCAAGAGATGATGAGCATGTATGGTCATCTCCTAATAGAAGCAAGGGAGCTGCGCAAGGAGATACATCTCCTAATAGAAGCAAGGGAGCTGCGCAAGGAGCTCAAGCGCAGTTACCAGCAACAAGATGAGTTTCGTGAAGAGTTTGGGTTGCCGTTGAACTTCAAGAAGATCAAGAAGAATTAGGACTAGGAGTCCCTTTATAGTTTATTCGCTAGTTCATGAGTCGTGTGTGCTAGTGTTCTTCTAAGTGTTTAGTTGCTTGTGCTTTTGCTAGTGTGTGAGTTGGTTCTTTGTAATGATTGTTGAGGTTGTACGCTTGTCCACAACACTCATAGCTAGGTTGGGTTTCTGAAAGATTATAAACAAAGTTGCAGTTTTTGTTAATCTGTCTTTTCAGACCTCCCTGTCTTGTTAATTTTGCTTAATTAATTCTGAACGTCCTAAAATCACAAAAATTTAACTGAAAACAGTAGACTTCCTTATCTTCCCGTGGCCTCAAGAAGAACCTTCATATCTGTTCGGAGTTAAGAGAAACAGTTCCTGCAAGTTGGTGTTTCTGCGCAGTTTGGTAATCTGGACAGATCTGTTTAAATGCAGTTTATGATTAAGTTAATGTCAGAATCAGAAAAAGTCAGAATTACGAAAGTTGTATATAAATTCTTTATCTTTCCAACCATGTAAGTTTTTCCTCTATTTGAGTTCGGGAACTTCAGATATGACCGTTTTTCTAGACTGCTGTTGTGCTAAAAATCCAGAAAAGTTGCAGACCCATCTCGTGTCAGGTTTTAAAATCGTTCTTATGTTCTATGTGACAGATGCCTCGCACCAGGACTAACTCCGGATCCAACACCAGTGGCAATGGAAATCAGGATGATAACAACAACAATAACCAGCACCCTCTACCTCCACCACCTGCGATGACTCCAGAGCAGATGCAGGCTCAGATGATGCAGACAATGCAAGCTATGATGCAGTTCATGCAGAACCAACCTCACCAACCTGCTGGAGCTCCACCTGTCAACAAGCGGAGGGATTTTCTGCAAGGACACCCTCCCGTTTTCTCTCATGCCAGTGATCCGTTGGAGGCGGATGATTGGTTGCGTGCGGTGGAGAAGCAACTCAACATCGCACAGTGCAATGACCAGGAGAAAGTGTTGTATGCTTCTGGTCAACTTCAAGGTGCAGCTCAAACTTGGTGGGAGACATATCAAGATGCTCGCCCCAACAATGCTCCCGCTATCACCTGGGAAGAGTTTTCCTGGAACTTCAAGGTGTGCCATATTCCAGAGGGAATCATAGAGCTGAAGCAAGAAGAATTCAGGAACCTTCGGTTGGGACAAATGTCAGTCAGCGAGTACCATGACAAGTTCTCGCAGCTAGCTCGCTATGCTCCCAATGAAGTAAGGGATGATGCTGATAAGCAGCGTCTCTTCTTAAAGGGGATCTACTATGATATTCGGTTGCAACTGAAGGGTAATACTTACCCGAATTTCCAATCCCTGGTGAACGGTGCCATCGTCCTGGACAATGAACGCAGGGAGATGGACAAGAAGAGGAAGCTTAGGGGACAAGCTTCTGGGAGCAACACTCACCAGCGTCCCAACTATCCTCAGCAGGGTTACCAGCAGAGGTACCAAGGCACATCCAACTTTGGGAACCGTAACCCGAACCCGCAACGTCCACCATTCCAGCAACAGGGTGGTTACTCAGGACCTTGTCAAGGCTCATCCAGCATGTACCCCAGCAAAGACTAATGTTCCCAACACCCCCATCAAGTGTTTTGCTTGTGGTGAACCCAGACATCTCTCCTATAACTGCAACAAGAAGCAAAACTCACCAAACCCTCCAAGTCAGAACAACAACAACCAGAAAGGAAGGTACCAGCCGCTCTCTCATAATAGGAGCGTGAACCATGTGTCAGCAGAAGCAGCTCAGGAAGCGCCAGAAGTGATGATGGGTACGTTCCTTGTCAACTCCATCCCTGCTACTATTCTTTTTGATTCCGGAGCATCACATTCTTTCATATCACAAGCTTTTGTTAGAATGCATGGAACATCATTAGTAGCAATGCAAAATCCTATAATCGTAAATTCATCGGGTGGTGTTATGAGAACCGATTGTTATTGTCCATCGGTTACTGTTACCCTAAGGGGGGTAGACTTCAAAGCTCAGCTTACAGTTTTGAGGACCGCTGGGATCGATGTTATATTGGGTTTGGACTGGATGAGAAAGCAAGATGCAGTGATCAAGTGTGATAAGAAGATAGTTGAATTGTCTACACCTACAGGGGGCAGGATCAGTGTTGATGTGGTTATGCAACCTCCACCGACAGCCACTGTCAATCAGCTTGAGGAGAATGACAACTCAACAGAGCGAGTTGTTGATGAATTTCCAGATGTATTCCCGGAATATTTGCCAGGTATGCCTCCCGATCGTGACATTGAATTTATAATTGAGTTAATACCTAGAACTGCACCTATAGCTAAAAGACCATATAAGATGGGAATAAAAGAATTAGAAGAACTTAAGAAACAAATTAAAGAGTTGTCGGATAAAGGTTTTATTCGTCCTAGTTCTTCACCTTGGGGTGCACCGGTTATCTTTGTTGACAAGAAAGATGTCAGTCAAAGGATGTGTGTTGATTATCGGTCACTCAATGAGGTAACTATCAAGAACAAGTATCCTTTGCCCAGAATCGATGATTTGTTTGATCAGTTGAAGGGTGCTTGTGTGTTCTCCAAGATTGATCTTCGGTCTGGTTATCATCAGTTGAAAATCTGTGCTTCAGATGTTCCCAAGACAACATTCACTACGAGGTATGGGTTGTACGAATATACGGTGATGTCTTTTGGTCTTACCAATGCACCTGCATACTTCATGTATTTGATGAACAAAGTCTTTATGGAATATCTGGATAAGTTTGTGGTGGTATTCATTGATGATATTCTGATCTACTCCAAGAACGATGATGAACATGCCGAACACTTGAGATTGGTATTACAGAAGCTTAGAGAGCACCAGTTGTATGCTAAAAGAAGTAAGTGCGAATTTTGGTTGAAAGAAGTTTCTTTTCTTGGCCATGTGGTGTCTAACGGAGGTATATCAGTTGATCCTAGTAAGGTGGAAGATGTACTGAATTGGAAACCCCCAACCAATGTCAGTGAGATTCGTAGTTTTCTTGGCTTAGCTGGATACTATAGAAGGTTCATTGAAGGATTCTCTAAGCTAGCTAAACCTATGACCGCGTTGCTTGAGAAGGATGCCAAGTTTGTTTGGTCAGAGAAGTGTCAGGCTAACTTTGAAAAATTGAAAAAGAGATTGACTACAGCTCCTGTGTTGACCTTGCCAGACTTGAGTCAGAAGTTCTCTATCTATTGTGATGCCTCTCGTCTTGGTTTGGGTTGTGTGCTTATGCAATAAGGAAGAGTTGTTGCGTATGATTTGCAACAACTAAGGAAGCATGAGTTGAATTATCCGACTCATGATTTGGAGTTAGCAGCGGTGGTTCATGCATTGAAGATATGGAGACATTATCTTATTGGTCATAAGTGTGACATCTACACCGACCATAAGAGCTTGAAGTAAATCTTTACTCAATCAGATCTGAATTTGAGGCAACGCCGTTGGTTGGAGCTAATCAAGGATTATGACTTAGATGTTCACTATCATCCTAGTAAAGCCAATGTGGTGGCCGATGCTCTTAGCAGGAAGAGTTATGCTAATGAGATTCGGACAATACCTATGCCTGAAGAGTTGTGTGCTGAACTTGAGCATATCACCCTCAGACAGATGGACAGACAGAAAGAACAAACCAAGTGCTAGAGGATATGTTGAGAGCTTGTGCTTTGCAGTATGGTACCAGTTGGGACAAGAGTTTGCCCTATGCTGAGTTCTCATATAACAACAGTTATCAGGAAAGTCTTAAGATGGCACCGTTTGAAGCTTTGTATGGACGGAAGTGTAGAACTCCGTTGTTCTGGAATCAAACGGGAGAAACCCAAGTGTTTGGACTAGATGTTCTGAGAGATGCAGAAGAATAAGTCCGAGTAATCAGAGATAATCTAAAGTGTCGGTGTTATGACCCGGGGGTCAAGACCACCAACGAGTAAATTTGTATATCGCGTGATCCCTCTCTCAGATGTGATGCAAGATGGACACAAGGTTTATCCTGGTTCTGGCAAAGAAGACCCTACGTCCAGCGGGGGGAGGATGACTTGTATTATCTCGCACCCAAAGCGTGCTCGTACAGGGGGGGTACAAGCTGTGTTACACGGAGTAGGCCACCCGAGGGGTCGATCGAGTGGCGGGGTGTGTGGAGTGTCAGAGTCTAAACTGGGGTCCCTGAGAACGGGAGTCCGATCTCTGAGAAATGGAAAGAGTCTCCGAAGAAGTAGGAGCCGATCCCCCATACTCTACCTCGGCGTCCCCTTTTATAGACCAAGGGGAGGTCCGAGGGTACAGGGTCCTAACTGTAGTAGTATGGGCGGCGTATCCGCGGCACAGTGCTAGCGGAGGGACATTGAGCACTGTCGCGGCATGGCCTTCCCGTCCTTCAGGCGTCCCTGGTCGTGGCGGCAGTAGAAGTCGTCGCAGTGCAGTGTCCGCAGGCGGGCACGAGTCCCACGGCCGAAGCGGGACGGGGCGGATGGGACGGCTTCCGTACCGGAGTTGTTGAAGAGAAGGGGGTCGAGCCCCCCGGTCGAGGGAGGGGGTCGAGCCCTGTGTGGCTCTGTCGCGTCCCCGGGGTCGTCGTCGAGGGTCGCACTGTTCACTTTCCGAGGGGTACTGTTGAAGTCCGTACTCGCGTAGTGGCGACAGTGGCGGCATAGTTGACAGGAATCGGGGACTGGACGGGGAGTTGGCGGATTTGACAGTGGACGCGGGCGCCCATGTCGTTAGGTGAGTTCACTTTAACCCATGCCGGGAGCAGTTGGGTTAATCGAGCCGTTCGCCCGAGGATCGTCCGCTCGACCCTTGGTCGAGGGGGAGGTCGAGGCGTCGACGGGGTCGGAGAGGTCGAAGTCGAGGTAGAGGTTGGGGGGTCGATCGTTTGACCCCTCGTCCGTTCTTCGTTTGTCGAGGTGGAGCCGGGGGGGGTCGTTCGCTCGCCCCCTCGGTCCGTCATCGAGGTGGTGCCGGGGGTCGTTCGCTTGCCCCCTCGTCCGTCATCGAGGTGGAGCCGGGGGTCGTTCGCTCGCCCCCTCGTCCGTCGTCGAGGTGGAGCCGGCCCGTGGCTTGCTGCCGCAGTTGGTGTAGAGGGGGCCCTCGATTGATGGGCCGCGTCTTACCGAGTAGTGGGCTGGCCCTTGCCTTAAAAATGGTTGCTATGTTTAGCGTTAATTTATCGAAGGGTTTAGGGTACCCCTTACCTTCGTACCCGACATAAAGATAACACAGTCTCGACAGAAGAGTTACGCCGATAACCGAAGAAGAGATTTGTCTTTTGAAGTAGGTGATTATGTTTACTTGAAAGCGTCACCTATGAGAAGTGTGAAGCGGTTCAATATGAAAGGAAAGTTAGCACCCAGATATATCCGTCCATTCAAGATTCTTGAGAGACGTGGAGAAGTTACTTATCGGTTAGAGTTACCAGAAAGTTTGTCTGGAGTTCACGATGTGTTTCATATATCTCAGCTCAAGAAGTGTTTGCGAGTACCCGAAGAACAGTTACCGTTGGAGGAACTAACAGTTAAGAAAGATTTGACTTATGAGGAATACCCAGTTAAGGTTTTGGAAACAGCTGAAAGAATTACAAGGAGTAAGGTCATCAAGATGTGCAAGGTGCAGTGGAATCGTTATACCGAGAAAGAGGCCACTTGGGAAAGAGAGGAAGATGTAAGAAAAACCTACCCTCAACTCTTTAAGTAAGTAAAATCTGGGAATCTCGGGCGAGATTCTTCTAAGGGGGGTAGATTTGTAACACCCTAAAATTGGAAAATAGAAATTAGATTTGAATTTGCTTAAATTTGTTTTAATTCAAGCATTTTTGGTGATCATAGAATTAAATAAATAAAACTAAAACTAATGTCACATGTTAGGGTTCAACTTGTTGTGCATTTCATGCCTCTGCATTTTCTTGTGTGTTTGGTTTACAAAACTCAAGAAATATTTCAAAACCCTTTTTGAAAACTCAAATTGAAAAACAAAAAGAAAAAGAAAATGGAAAAACCCTTTCCCCTCTCTTTCTGCTTTCGGCCCAGCTGGCCTGCCTTCCCCTCCTCCTTTCTTTCACCCGCATGGGCCGGCCTCTGTCGCCGCGGCCCAGCTCGCCCAAAGGCCCGCAGCCTCTGCTCTCTCCTCCCTCTCGCTGACAGCATGGTCCCGCCCGTCAGTGCCCCTCCCTTCGGTCGAGTCCGAGCAGGACTCTGCCGCCGCGTCTGCCTCGCGTCTAGGTGTGAGCGCCCCGGCCTCTCCCTCTGCCTCCTTTAAATAGTGACCCCGTGTGACACCCTGTGTCAAGCTTGCATTAGGATCATCATTAACCACTAAGCACAAGCAATTCATTGCATTCATGTTGGCATATGCTATCATTTCATGTGTGTGTTATAATGTTTTGAAACTAGAATTATATAGGTGTTTGTGCTGAATCTTGTGATCAACATGTTTAGCTAAACCTTGCTATGCTTTGAGTAAAGTATGGTTTGCTTTATGTTTATTTAGCCTGCTTAATTAAGGTTAGTTTATCTATTAAAGAATTAAAGTAATTATTTCCTAACTAGCTTAAATAAGTTTTTAATCTTCAACCCTTGAACTAATGGTTTTCAGAATTTATGATCTACATGAAAAACGTAGAGAATAATATTCTGAGCAACTTTGGTTTAAGTGTCAAAACTTAGTTTGGAGTTTTTGAAACTATTTTGAAGCAAATTCAGTTTTAATCAAATAAAATAAAATGGAAAAAGGAAATCAAACTGGAACGGGCCGAGTTACCGCTTTCGCCCACTCGGCCTCGCCCGCCGCTTTATAAAGTGACGGACTGAGGGTCCAATGAACGACCACCGAGCAGGAGGCTCGATCAGCCGATCGACCCCCACCCCTCGACTTCGATCCCTCGAAGTGACGGACAGAGGGTCGAGCGAATGACCCCCGAGCAGGAGGCTCGATCAGCCGATCGACCCCACTCCCGCGCGCTCACCCGCGCGTCGCACAACACACGTGCCGAGAACATGCCCGCACGCACGCGTCGCGCACTGTCGTGCGCTCGCGCCCGACCGCGGCTGGGCCGTACGTCGGCGTCGCCTGCCGCGTGGCCGTCGATGCCTGACCGCGGATGTCGAACACGCCACGCCGCTCGTTGTCGCGTCTGCACCCGTGCCCGCGCAAACGGCGCTAGGACCGAGCCTACCCCGTGCTGCCGCCCCTGACGACCCTGCTTCGCTGCCGCAGACCTGCCAGCCGCGCTGCCGCACGCCGCGTCGTCGCTTCGCAGTGACGCCGCCGCAGTGCCGCGTCCGATCAACGCCTCGCCTCGTCGCACTCGCAGTCGAATGCGGACCCGCGCTAAACGGCGCTAGGATCAAGCCGCGCTTTGTCCCGCACGCTGCCGCCCCTGCTCCCGCGCGCGCAGACACGCCAACGCCGCTGCCACCGCCGCGCCATCGCGTCACGGCCCCCACTGCCGCGCCGGTCGGCCATGACCGTGCAAAAGGGAGCACCTACACCTCCTCTACCTCCCACACTCGTCAGCACTCATCCTCCCTCGCTCGCTCGCGCGCATTGCCTTTCTTCTCGCCGCGCCGAGCGCAAACCGCACCGCAGCACCCCCTTTTCGAATCCGCCACCACCCCAACTCCTCTGTTCGATCCACCTTGCACGACAGTTCACCTTGGAGTGGCACATGCCCTGCTCGCCTCACCTTCACCCGCCGAGCACTCCAGTCGTCGGAACGCATCCGCTGTTCCTCGGCCCAGAGTCGCCACCGCACTGACCAAACGGTGTTCACCCCTCACCGTCTCGCCCCCGACGCCTCCATCTTCGTGGGAGCTTCACCGGAGCTAGCAGAGGTGAGAACACCTTTTCCGTAGCTCTAGTTCGCCCTGAATCGGCACCGCGCCGTTGGCCGAGCGCAATTCCCGCCGCCGCGGAGCTTGCACGTGGCCACGGTTCCACAGAGCCCCTCCGGCTCAACCAACCCTTGCACCGCACTCACCACATCACCGCGATGCTCACGCAACCCTGCGCCAAGCCTCGCATCGCCGGTGATCACCTCGCCGCGTCGCACCGCCGTGCTGCACCGCCACCACACGCCGCCGACCACTTTCACAGTCGCGCCGGTTCAACCAACCCCAACAGTGGATGCGCGTCATCACCCCGAGCCTAGCACACCCAACCCCACCGCCGGCGAGAACGCGCCGGTCAGCACCGTCCTCTGCTCCCTGCTCACTGGCAGGTGGGCCAGAGACAGAAGTCTAGGAGGTGCAGGAGCTAAACGAGGAGTACCACGAGCTCGACACTAACCTCCCTGAGTGCCCTGACCACCAGCCCTCCACCTTCACTCAAGGCAAGCCCCGGAGCATTCTTAAGCCTCCCAATATTTACAATTAATCTACTTGAGTATTTTATACTATGATGCATTAGGTGACAGGAGTTGTTTGAATCCTAAATTGATGCATTACCTTCCTTGATTATTGTTTTACCTACATTGTTACCCTGTTAATAAAAGTAAAAGCAACCGCTTAGCCTGCTTAGAATAAATGGTTACATTTATATTTATAGTATTATCCCTTGGGGATAGTACCGATCACGGTTCGCTATATTTGCTATCGTGGAAAGAACCAATGGTAGTAATGAATGTGGTCAACTAGAAGGAAGAGGCACCAAGTGGTTTAGACTTGGGGCAGTCCGTCCGTTGGATCGTATAGGTTTGTATACGATGGTGGCCCTCTTACATCTTTGAATGTGCCCTTTCACATAGGGGCCGTTGTGAGTATCGACCCCGAAGCCGAGTAAACACTGTCCGGGCCAGCACTCAATCTGCTGTGAGCACCCTCTAGTTTGTAGATACGATTTGCCCCGTGGTGGTCAACTGATTTCTACAATTGGGTGGACCAATGCGAGCCCGCGGCGATACTACCTGGACTTTGTTGAGCGGTAACCCAATGCATGGACCCGACGGGGAAAGTGTGGGCGTGTGTTAAAGGTAATCTTGTCAGCTGGTTGTATATCGATTCGAATTGCCGCCCCCACTGGATATGGGGGATTATGTTGAGCTTCACCACGGTACAACTCCATGTGACATCGATAATGGTTCTACTAAAATATTGACAATTGAACTTGATATGGTATTATCTTATTGTTTGATTAGATCAAGTGAGTGCTCTAGCACAGGTGCAAACTTAGAGATAATAATAGGATGGAAAAATGGCTGCTCTCTAATCTTTAATTTCATCTTGTTTGCTTTTCCGCAAAAGCAAGTTTACCCAGATCCACAAGAATAGCCTTGCATATCCTTGGAGTCTTTATTTTTAGTTAGACGGGTAAGTCTAGCTGAGTACATTCCCGTACTCAGGGTTTATCCCGTTTGTTATAGATGGCCAAGTATACTTTGGCTATTGTAAGCACTGTCTCTATCCTGTCGAAGGAGAAGAGGAGTAGGCCTTGGGCAAGGTCTTCTACGAGCTCATCTTTTGCTGTTGTCGGACATGACCCCGTGGGCACCCTTATCTTTTAATGATATCAGTGTGGAGTAAAACTTTGGGTTCAATTTCAAACAATGTTCTATTTGGCCACAGGTGTCGTGGCGTAACTACTACTTTCATTTGGAGCAAAGTGTTGTAATAACTTTATTCATACTTCAAGTACTTTCGGTTTAATTGTGGCTCGTTCGAATGTGCATACCTGAGTTTGCGCGATCTTGGTTGGACATACGATTGTTAGAAATCCTTCGAGATTTCCGGACTACCAGGATTATATGGGCTCAAGTGCTTTAAGTGGCAGTTAAATCAGCTACTTTGGTACTTGATCTCTTATAATTTAGACGGTTCTGTCATAGCTGGTATCAAAGCTGAGTTCAGGTATCCTCATTCGTTTGAGCAGCTTTTCAACAAAACGGGTATTTCAAAACTATTTTTATAAACAAAGTTTGAAAACTTGGGTGCCAGAGTCTAGTCCTTAGCCCTATACTAGGAAATCAGGTGGCTTAGTTATACTAACTTGGTTTAGGGTTTTTGCTCATGCTGGATCTTTATAATTGCTAGGGTATCATTCTTGGGAAGAATGATATTAGGTCCAAAAATTGCATTAAAAACTATTTGGGAGATGTGAGAGTAGACCTTCCAACCGTTGGTCAAGGGAAGTGATATCTTGTTACTTAAGGATATGCGGGCTTTTACGCGAACATATCCGAGAAGTATGAAATGTTGGGTGGGTTTTCCGAGCTTGGTGCATAAGGTTTTGGTATCTAACTGGTATGTACTTAGTGCGTATCAGGAAGTGCCGGTGATTTTCTGCATTGGGTTTTGTTCTTTTTGGGCTGAGATGAAATTTCTGCACGTACACTAACTACGCAATCATGTAGAACGAATAACTGCGTAATGAGAGATCGTCTTGCCACCGACTAGAACGTTAGGACTTACAAGTCATTCTAGTTGAGTGAGAACGTATTTACGATCATGCATCATGTTTATGTTCTTGTACCATGGCTTCCCTCCCCTTAAATTGTAATTGTCCCCTTTTTGGATAAAAATGACCAACTTAATATCTATCTCACGAGAGTCGAAACCCCTTTTTCTACAAATGCCTCGCACCCGTCTGACCGCCAGGAAGGCAACCGAAGGAGCAGGAGTTCCTCGCTACCCGTTGGCAAGGAAGATGACCAGGGGAAAGTTTTTGACGTACTTTGGGCTGCCGACCATCCTTTAGCGAGTTTTGCACGCAATTGGGTATTCCGAGGGCAGTGAACCCAAGTACTCTTGGCAGAAGCAGCAGTATGGTCAAGATTCTCTGGTCCAGGTTGAGGTCCGAGTGAAGGCCCTGGAAGGTAGGCCAGACTGGGCAGGATGGACGATCATTACCAAGGGAGCTTGTGCTAAGGATGGAGCCAACAGGGCAGCCTACCTGGTACTAAAGGACATCATTGCTTGTTTTCCAGCAGATCTTGCAGACGTATGGCCGGGAGTGTTCCCACGTGGACCGGCTTTTCCTGTGGATTGGATGCAGACTGAGGAGACAGCCCTGACAGGGGACGAAGAGGAGCTTTTCTTTTGCGAGACCCTAGCCATGGGTGCCACTGTAGCTCTTCTTGGCACTTGTGAGAGTCTGGAGCGCAGTCTAGCAGATGTTGCAGAGATCCACAACGCCACGATGGAGAGCAAGCGCCAGTTGCAGCAGGAGTTCGAGACAGCCGTCGAGACCCTTCAGGCAGAGTTAGCTTAGATGACTCTGGAGCGCAACTAGGCTCAGACTAGGTTGGAGGAGGAGATCGCTGCTCGCGTGGTTAGTGAGCAGTTACTTCTCGAGGCCACCAACTCCAGGAATGAAGCTTGGACCGAGTCTGAGGACCTGCAGGACAGAGTTGCAGAGTTAGAGGGGAACCTCAACGGACAGCAGGAGTACATCGACAACCTGCATGAGGTTTTCCACGCCCTCCACCACCAGCAGGCAGCAGCAGCTGAAGCCGCCGAAGCACCTGCACCTGAGGAGCCCGAGCCATAGGATGGAGTAATCCTTGGTCCCGACTCACCGAACGAGGCCCTCGCCGACGAGCCCTTCTTCGACGACTTCTACGACGACAACCTCGACAATAACATCGGGGAGTATGACTACTCCGACGGTTATTGAGCGCTAGATTAGGAGTTTGATCTTCCGCGCTGGGAGCTTTTGTATCATGTTGCTTAAGACTATGTTTTATTTGGATCTTCGCTATGTGTAAGCCGAGTTTGGGTTAAATCCAGATGTTGTTCTGGCAAAGACTATGGAATGTTATGTCTGTGCTTATGATGAGTAATTAATTCTGTGATGTTATGTGGAAGATGAGTAATTATATCTGGTTGTGTGCTTAATATTGCATTTTGTACAGCACGGTATTTATTCATTTTTCAATATAACATCACCAAATTGTTGCTTGTTAATGGGATGTACAGATGACGGCTAACACTCGTCGCACCACTCAAGGTGATGGAGAGGCAACCAGGGAGGACCTGCCACCACCACCGTCACCCCCAATGACACCGGAAGCATTCTTTGGCCAGTTCTTGGGTAGCCAAAGAAGTGTAGAAGAGATGCAGTGGAAGATGAGTGAAACGTTGCGCAACATCGCTGCCAACACAGCTCAGCAGCACAGGCAACAGCAAGGGGCCGCACCTAATCGGTACAACACCTACAAGGATTTCATGGACACCTGCCCTCTGATCTTCAAGGAAGCTACTGAACCGCTGGAGGAAGATGAATGGCTGCACTCCATGACATAGAAGTTTCGACTTCTGCGCCTGACAGAGGAGCTAAAGGCGGAGTATGCCGCGCACAGGCTGGAAGGACCGGCAAGCATCTGGTGGTCCCAGTACCGCGATAACTTGTCTGCCGGTACTGCAGTTACTTGGGACTTATTCTCCATGGCTATGCGTCGGCACGACATCCCAGAAGGCGTGATGGAGATGAAGCTTACCGAGTTCATGAGACTGTCCCAGGGTACCAGGTCAGTGACGGAGTACCTCACCAGTTTCAACAGGTTGGCTCGCTATGCCACTGACTTCGTCAACACTGACGCCAAGAAGATCGCCAGCTTCAAGAGGGGCATGAATGCCGCTCTTCTCTCCAAGATGGGAAACAGCTACCGCCTCACCTTCAGCGACTTCATCAGTGACTGCTTGAACCAAGAGACCAATGACAATAGGTTGCTTGTAGAGACGCGTCGTCGTATACCAGAGGGAGGATCCCACCAGAATAGGGGTCCCAATGCTTCAAGGCCCGCGTTTCGTCAACCACAAGCTGGTGCATGTTTCCGACCACCTCAAGGGAAGATGACCAATGCTCGTGCTCGTCCCGCCTACCAGAGGTCCTTCACGGCACCCCTGTAGCGGAATAAAGGGAAAGCCGCAGCACCTGCAGCTGGAGGGCAGAAGACGCCGTATGTGGTGGGGCCATGCTACAACTGCGGACAAACTAATCACCTGTCTCGCTTCTGCACGAAGCCCAGAAAGCAGTTCAACTATCCACAGAAGCCTCGCACAAGGAATGTCCACCACACCACCTTGGAGGAAGTACCAGAGGGAGAACCCGTCACAGCTGGTACGTTCCTTGTTAATCAATGTCCGGCAGTTATCTTGTTTGATTCTAGAGCATCGCATTCATTCATTAGTGGGAACTTCGTGTTGCGAAGTCAACAGAAAGTGGTAGAATTGGAAAAGGAGTATCAAATTAGTGCAGCAAGAGCTGTCCTATATACTCGTAAAATGGTAAAGGAGGTAGAAATTACCATGGGGACGGCATCGATATATGTCAACCTCATCGTAATACCTAAGCTAGGTCTAGATGTAATCCTTGGTATGGAATGGATGAAAGCTTGGAAGGTGCATCTAGATATAGCCCAACGAGCAGTATCTATCACCAACCCACAGAACGGAGTTACCTTCGGGATCTTCTTACCTAAGAATCCAAAACAGCTGGGAGTCATGTTTGCTATCACTGCAGAGTTGTTGGATAAGATCCCTGTAGTTTGTGAGTTTCCAGATGTGTTTCCTGATGATCTTCCAGGGTTACCCCCAGACAGAGATGTCGAGTTTGCTATAGAGCTAGCTCCCGAAACAGCACCTATATCTAGGAGACCATATAGGATGCCACCCAACGAGTTAGCAGAACTCAAGAAACAACTCCAGGAGTTGTTGGAAAAGGGTCTGATCCGCCCAAGTTGTTCACCGTGGGGATGTCCCGCCATCTTTGTGAAAAAGAAGGATAAAACCTTAAGAATGTGCGTGGACTATCGCCCTCTCAATGCGGTTACTATCAAAAACAAATATCCGTTGCCGCGGATTGATTTGTTGTTTGATCAGTTGTCTAAAGCCAAAGTGTTCTCCAAAATAGACTTACGATCTGGTTACCACCAGATTAAGATCAGAAAAGAAGATGTACCCAAGACCGCTTTCTCTACGAGATACGGCCTCTTTGAATATCTAGTGATGTCCTTTGGGTTAACGAATGCGCCTACGCATTTCATGTACTTGATGAACTCAGTGTTCATGCAAGAGTTGGACAAGTTTGTAGTGGTTTTCATCGATGACATCCTGGTATATTCGGAAAATGAGAAGGACCACGCAGAACATCTGCGTTTAGTGCTGAAACGGTTAAGAGAGCATAAGCTTTATGCTAAGTTTAGCAAGTGTGAATTCTGGTTGACCAAAGTACCTTTTCTGGGTCACATCTTGTCAGCCGAGGGTATCTCAGTGGATCCCTCAAAGGTACAAGAAGTTATGAATTGGAAGGCACATGTTAACGTGCATGAGGTTCGCAGCTTTTTAGGATTGGCCGGATACTACCGTCGTTTTATCCCGGACTTTTCTAAGATAGCTAAACCTATGACAAGGTTAACACAAAAAAACAAGAAGTTTGAATGGAGTATAGAGTGTGAAACATCGTTCCGTACCTTGCGAACACTGTTAACGACTGCACCGGTTTTGGCACAACCAAATCTAGAGGAACTTTTTGATGTGTTTTGTGATGCATCAACCGTTGGATTGGGATGTGTGTTGATGCAGAATGGAAGAGTCATTGCTTATGCCTCACGACAACTCCGACCTCATGAAGAGAATTACCCGACCCATGACTTGGAGTTAGCAGCAGTTGTGCATGCTTTGAAGATATGGAGACATTACTTAATGGGTAATTTGTGCCACATTTTCACTGATCATAAAAGTTTGAAGTACTTGTTTACCCAGTCTGAATTGAATATGAGGCAGCGAAGATGGTTGGAGTTAATCAAGGATTATAACATGGAAATGCACTATCATCCTGGAAAAGCAAATGTTGTAGCAGATGCTTTGAGCCGCAAATCTCATTGCAACTTGTTGCAACCCCTGTTAGAAGAGGGTTTTGATCTAATGCACCCCTCGGTCCTAAATAATATTGTCATCCAGTGTACCTTGGATAGTGATATTATTGATGGACAAAAATCGGACAAAGAGCTTATGCAAATCAAACAAAGGCTAGAAAACAGTGAATCTCTGAATTTCAAAATGGATGAGAAAGGAGTCCTATGGTTCAATCAGCGTTTGGTAGTACCTAAGGATCCAGTCCTGCGAGATAGAATTCTCAATGAAGCACATAACTCTAAGTTGTCGATCCACCCTGGTAGTAGCAAGATGTATCACGACCTGAGGACAAGGTATTGGTGGTCTAAAATGAAGTTGGATATTGCAGAATATGTCGCAAAGTGCGATACAAGTTGTCGCATCAAGGCAGTACACATGAAACCTGCCGGTTTGTTACAACCTCTTTCTATACCTGAGTGGAAGTGGGAAGATATCAGTATAGACTTTATCACAAGGTTGACTACCACCCAGAAAGGAAATGACTCTATATGGGTTATCGTTGATCGCTTAACTAAGGTTGCTCACTTCATACCAGTCAAGGTTACCCATCGACCGCATCAGTATGCCGAGTTATATGTTCAGTATATCTTAAGGTTGCATGGTATTCCTAAGACCATCACATCCGACAGAGGATCACAGTTTATCGCTCGTTTTTGGGAGCAGTTGCATAAAGAGTTGGGAACAAAGTTGATTCGAAGTTCCGCTTATCACCCTCAAACAGATGGACAAACAGAATGAGTGAATCAAGTGTTGGAAGACATGTTGAGAGCATGTGTTGTGTCAGCAAGAGGATCATGGGAGAAATGGCTACCTTTGGCAGAGTTTTCTTATAACAACAATTACCAAGAAAGCATTAAGATGGCACCGTTTGATGCTTTGTATGGACGCAAATGTAGAACCCCTGTCAATTGGATTGAATCAGGAGATAAGGGATTCTATGGTACGGACTATGTGAAAGAGGCAGAAGAGATAGTCCGCACTATTCAACAACATATCAAGGCAGCTCAATCTCAATAGAAAGGGTATGCCGATCAAAGGAGGAGACCTTTAGAGTTTCAAGTTGGTGACTATGTGTACCTTAAGGTATCACCAATGAGAGGCGTCCGTCGCTTTGGAATTAAGAAGAAGTTAGCACCCCGATATGTTGGACCTTATTGGATCATCGCCGGGAAAGGCAAAGTGGCTTACCAAGTACAGTTACCCCCAGAGATGAGTGCCGTTTTTCCAGTGTTCCACATATCTCAGTTTAAGAAGTGTCTTCGAGTTCCAGAAGAAGAGTCTGTTCTGAGTTCAGACATCATAATCAGATCAGACTTGGAATACTATGAGGAACCAGAAAAGATTCTGCATACAAAGACAAGAGTCACCAGGAATCGAGAAGTGAAGACTTTCAAAGTTCTTTGGAGTCATCATGGTCCCAATGATGCAACCTGGGAGACCGAGCCTACCTAATCGCAAACTACACCGCCTTTTATAATAAATGGTACTAAACTCAAATCTCGGGACGAGATTTCGTTAAGGGAGGAAGGGCTGTGACACCTTGTGTCAAGCTTGCATTAGGATCATCATTAACCACTAAGCACAAGCATTTCATTGCATTCATGTTGGCATATGTTATCATTTCATGTGTCTGTTATAATGTTTTGAAACTAGAATTATATAGGTGTTTGTGCTCAATCTTGTGATCAACCTGTTTAGCTAAACCTTGCTATGCTTAGAGTAAAGTATGGTTTGCTTTATGTTTATTTACCCTGCTTAATTAAGGTTAGTTTATCTATTAAAGAATTAAAGTAATTATTTCCTAACTAGCTTAAATAAGTTTTTAATCTTCAACCCTTGAACTAATGGTTTTCAGAATTTATGATCTACATGAAAAACGTAGAGAATAATATTCTGAGCAACTTTGGTTTAAGTGTCAAAACTTAGTTTGGAGTTTTTGAAACTGTTTTGAAGCAAATTCAGTTTTAATCAAATAAAATAAAATGGAAAAAGGAAATCAAACTGGAACGGGCCGAGTTACCGCTTTCGCCCACTCGGCCTCGCCCGCCGCTTTATAAAGTGACGGACTGAGGGTCCAATGAACGACCACCGAGCAGGAGGCTCGATCAGCCGATCGACCCCCCCCCCTCGACTTCGATCCCTCGAAGTGACGGACAGAGGGTCGAGCGAACGACCCCCAAGTAGGAGGCTCGATCAGCCGATCGACCCCCCTCCCGCGTGCTCACCCGCGTGTCGCACAGCACACGTGCCGCGCACGTGTCCGCGGCTGAGCCGTACGTCGGCGTCGCCTGCCGCGTGGTCGTCGATGCCTGACCGCGGATGTCGAACACGCCACGCCGCTCGCTGTCGCGTCTCCACCCGCGCCCGCGCAAACGGCGCTAGGACCGAGCCTGCCCCGTGCTGCCGCCGCTGATGCCCCTGCTTCGCCGCCGCAGACCTGCCAGCCGCGCTGCCGCACGCCGCGTCGTCCCTTCGCAGTGACGCCGCCGCAGTGTTGCGTTCGATCAACGCCTCGCCTCGTCGCACTCGCAGTTGAATGCGGACCCGCACTAAACGACGCTAGGATCAAGCCGCGCTCTGTCCCGCGCGCTGCCGCCCCTGCTCCCGCGCGCGCAGACACGCCAACGCCGCTGCCACCCCGCCGCGCCATCGAGTCACGGCCCCCAATGGCCGCGCCGATCGGCCATGACCGTGCAAAAGGGAGCACCTACACCTCCTCTACCTCCCACACTCATCAGCACTCATCCTCACTCGCTCACTCGCGCGCATTGCCTTTGTTCTCGCCGCGCCGAGCGCAAACCGCACTGCAACACCCCCTTTTCGAATCCGCCACCACCCCAGCTCCTCTGTTCGATCCACCTCGCACGACAGTTCACCTTGGAGTGGCAGACGCCCTGCTCGCCTCACCTTCACCCGCCGAGCACTCCAGTCGCCGGAACGCATCCGTTGTTCCTCGGCCCAGAGTCGCCACCGCACCGACCAAACGGTGTTCACCCCTCACCGTCTCGCCCCCGACGCCTCCATCTTCGTGGGAGCTTCACCGGAGCTAGCAGAGGTGAGAACACCTTTTCCCTACCTCTAGTTCGCCCTGAATCGGCACCGCGCCGTTGGCCGAGCGCCATTGCCGTCGCCGCGGAGCTTGCACGTGGCCAGGGTTCCATAGAGCCCCTCCGGCTCAACCAACCCTTGCACCGCACTCACCACATCATCGCGATGCTCACGCAACCCTGCGCCAAGCCTCGCATCGTTGGTGATCACCTCGCCGCATCGCACCGCCGTGCTGCACCGCCACCACACGCCGCCGGCCACTTTCACAGTCGCGCTGGTTCAACCAACCCCACCAGTGGATGCGCGTCATCACCCCGAGCCTAGCACACCCAACCCCACCGCCGGAGACCTCACCGTCGGCGAGAACGCGCCGTCAGCACCGTCCTCTGCTCCCTGCTCACTGGCAAGTGGGCCAGAGTTGACCGCGGGCCCCGCTTGTCAGCTCTCTCCCGCCCGCGTGTATTGGGCCAGGCCCAGTACTGTTCCCCCAAGGGCCGGATTCCGAAATGAAATTCCTTTTTCCTATTTTCAGTAATATGTTAATACTTGTTTGTTTTATATCTAGAGTTTGGTAAATCCTAAAATGGTGAAATCAATTTTGTTAGACTCTATAAATTATGATATTTCTGTTAAAAATATAAAGGTAATTTTTGGAGAATGTCTTCAGTACTAATGTTTAATTAGTTCTTTTCTGCATATATCAAAGTTATTTGTGTTCCTGCTTAAAATGGCCAAATAAAAATGTAAGGTTTTTATGTTAGCTCTGTTATCCTGTGTAGAAGCTAGGAAAAATATAACATGCCATGTTTCTGTGTAAGTTTTAATTATCACCTATTAAAATATGTTTCTGCTGTTTTCTTAGATTAATTTCTGTGGTAAATATGTGCATGTATAAATCATGAAATTTTTTGTAGAGTCTCTGTATGTCATGCTCTGTCTAGGAAAAATATAATATGTGGTATGTTGTATGGCAGAAAAGATACTTGTAGTTCAAGTGCCCTTTTCTAGGGTTTTCTTGGAAAATCTATATAGAAAATAATTTGGTAGTGTTGATCATGGTAGCTTTGCTATGAGTGAGTTTGCTGCAGTAGCATCCAGTAGACATGATCTACCCTCTGTAATTTTTGTAGATTTTTCGGAACAGTTTATAATAGGCTTGCTGTGTAAAGTGGCTTTGTGGTAATTAATTGGTTAAATGCTTAGGGTCACTTTTATTGTGCTAAATCTTGTTCAAGCATCATCCCTGGACCATCAAGTTACTTATATATGCATTGCAATCATATAGGATCAGTGGAGGAACACCAGGAGCCAACCTCAGAGACAGAAGTCCAGGAGGTGCAGGAGCTAAACGAGGAATACCACGAGCTCGACACTAACCTCCCCGAGTGCCCTAACCACCAGCCCTCCACCTTCACTCAAGGCAAGCCCCGGAGCATTCTTCAGCCTCCCAATATTTACAATTAATCTACTTGAGTATTTTATACTGTGATGCATTAGGTGACAGGAGTTGTTTGAATCCCAAATTGATGCATTACCTTCCTTGATTATTGTTTTACCTACCTTGTTACCCTGTTAATAAAAGTAAAAGCAACCGCTTAGCCTGCTTAGAATAAATGGTTACATTTATATTTATAGTATTATCCCTTGGGGATAGTATCGATCACGGTTGGTTATATTTGCTATCGTGGAAAGAACCAATGGTAGTAATGAATGCGGTCAACTGGAAGGAAGAGGCACCAAGTGGTTTAGACTTGGGGGCAGTCCGTCCATTGGATCGTATAGGTTTGTATACGATGGTGGCCCTCTTACATCTTTGAATGCGCCCTTTCACATAGGGACCGTTGTGAGTATCGACCCCGAAGCCGAGTAAACACTGTCCGGGCCGGCGCTCAATCTGCTGTGAGCACCCTCTAGTTTGTAGATACGATCTGCCCCGTGGTGGTCAACTGATTTCTACAATTGGGTGGATCAATGCGAGCCCGCGGCAATACTACCTGGACTTTGTTGAGCGGTAACCCAATGCATGGACCCGATGGGGAAAGTGTAGGCGTGTGTTAAAGGTAATCTTGCTAGCTGGTTGTATATCGATTCGAATTGCCGCCCCCCACTGGATATGGGGGATTATGCTGAGCTTCACCATGGTACAACTCCATGTGACATCGATAATGGTTCTACTAAAATATTGACAATTGAACTTGATATGGTATTATCTTATTGTTTGATTAGATCAAGTGAGTGCTCTAGCACAGGTGCAAACTTAGAGATAATAATAGGATGGAAAAATGGCTGCTCTCTAATCTTTAGTTTCATCTTGTTCGCTTTTCCGCAAAAGCAAGTTTACCCAGATCCACAAGAATAGCCTTGCATATCCTTGGAGTCTTTATTTTCAGTTAGATGGGTAAGTCTAGCTGAGTACATTCCCGTACTCAGGGTTTATCTCGTTTGTTGCAAATGGCCAAGTATACTTTGGCTATTGTAAGCACTGTCTCTATCCTGTCGAAGGAGAAGAGGAGTAGGACTTGGGCAAGGTCTTCTACGAGCTCATCTTTTGCTGTTGTCAGACATGACCCCGTGAGCACCCTTATCTTTTAATGATATCAGTGTGGAGTAAAACTTTGGGTTCAATTTCAAACAATGTTCTATTTGGCCACAGATGTCGTGGCGTAACTACTACATTCATTTGGAGCAAAGTGTTGTAATAACTTTATTCATACTTCAAGTACTTTCAGTTTAATTGTGGCTCGTTCGAATGTGCATACCTGAGTTTGCGCGATCTTGGTTGGATATACGATTGTTAGAAATCCTTCGAGATTTCCGGACTACCGGGATTATATGGGCTCAAGTGCTTTAAGTGACACTTAAATCAGCTACTTTGGTACTTGATCTCTTATAATTTGGACGGTTCTGTCACACCCCCGCGCCGCCGTTTTCCCCCACCTCGCCTCGTCCTTGCCTCATTTCGCAAGCCGCAGAGCGCCGCCGCCGAGCCGCCAACCACCGTTCCACGCAACTCCGGCCGCCGTAAGTTTCCCTGAGCCGCGCATCGTCTTTGCGTGACTGCGGAACGTCTTCCCTTCCCCTTTTCTCTCTCTTTTGTGCTCAGGTTCATCGTGTCGCCGTGCACAGGGGTCCCGCCGCCGCTGTCTCTCGTCGCCGGCCACCCACGGCTAACCCCGAGCCCGGCCAGTGCCCTGGGTGAGCTCGCCTCCCTCTCCTCTCTCTCCCGGTGCTCTCGGATTTGGAAACCGAGCACCGTAGCACCCGATCGACTTCCGCCGCCGAGCACCGCCTCGGGCCGGCCATGGCGCCGCCGTGCCGCGCCTTGCTCCGGTGGAGCACCGCCCTCTCCCTCCCTCTCTTCTAATCTGAGCCGATCAGATCAAATCCGACGGCCACAGATCAAAGATACCCCTTCGCCTGGCTTTGTTTCTAAAGAGCCCCTCGGTTTTTGGGGAATAAACCCGCAGTCCGATGGCGCCTTTCAGCACTATGCTTTCCCCTCGGGAAAACGTATTCCTCTTTAGCTCTGTTTTATGCTCTATCCAGTAGTATAGATTTTCAAGTTGCGTTAGATTCGTAGTTTTATGCTCTATACAGTAGTATAGATTTCATCTATGTTAATTACTTTTGAAAATCAAAGTAAATTAATTCTTTTAATGCTTTAATCTTGCCCTTTTCAAAATCTTGTTTAATCTATAGTTTATTCGTTTTAGATCCGTTTAGCGTGATTCTCGCGTCTTTGTGATCGTAGTAAAATATAGATCTGTTTTCTAATCTTTTCAAAACCTCTTTATTGTTGATGGTGTAATGTTCTAATTAAATCTTTATTGCTTCGTGTATGATTGTTCGGATGATTGCGTGGTGATGTTGATCGAGTACAGCCGGTGAGATCTTCGGTGAGCAAGAGGTCTTTGCAGCAGATCAGGATCACCAGGAGCTTTGTGATCAAGGCAAGTTTAACATGGGATCATCCTTGTTACCTATTCACTTTAATTCACCTAGTCATGATTGCATGTGTCTCAATTGATTCCTATTTAGATCTATACCATAGCTTTGTTATCCTTTTACCTTGTCACCATGGGTTTCGATGCATATGGGTAGCTTTGCTATGCTTTACATGATGAATATTGAATCGAATATTGATTAATGATATATGCAACAATGAGATAAAATTGGCTTTTATAGCAACATGGAATAGGACCCCACTGTAGGGCAAAAGCTGGGATATAAATGCAACCAGGAGTGCTATAATGGCTCTGGCTTTAGTTAAGTATGAAGTTTGGACTAGCATGCTTGTGGTTCGTGAAAGGCACCTTTGCCGAGCTGGTTATGGGGTATAGCTTGTATGGGGACCGCTGCGGGTGGTACCATCGGGGTGTCCCATATTCCCCTTTGCATTGGGTCTGTAGGGTCCGCTACATGTTAGAAAGGGCTTTTGAAAGACTTCATAGTGTTCCCTGCCCGCTCACCTTGGCAGTGTTATGGGACTAGCTATCCCGGGCATATGGGTAACATGGCTTGTGGGTAAAGTGTGTAACCTCTGCAGAGTGTAAATCTATCATGATAGTCGTGCTCATGGTCACGAGCGACCTGAAAAACTCACAATGTAGATGATCATGTTGTTTAATTGTTAATGTGGTTTACTAATCGTATCATGTGGTTATTAATTGGGTTTTGCATAACTAAAGCTAAGTGTTGGTAAAACCTGACTAAGTTTAAAAGCAACCGCAGTACAGACAGTGTCAGCCCTTTTTGAGCTCCATAACCCTATGTTACTCTTGCTGAGTACTTTAAGTGCTCACTCTTGCTTTCTCAACCCCTTCAGATGGCTATGAAGACTACCGTGAGGAGTACTAGGCTAGTGGTCAACCAGTCGGCGTTCCCTGTGAAGTGGAGCTTCGTCGCGAGAGTTATCTTTATTTCCGCTGTTATGTTTAAGAATATTATTCGTTATGTAATAAACACTCAGTGATGGTACTATTTAAAGATTTGTCGGCTTATGTGTGTGATTGATCTCTGGGCACATATGAGTTATTCGCATTCAATTTTATTCTTAAAATTGGGTGTGACATAAATCAATGAGTTTTCCATGTGGCTAAAAATTAGGAGAATATTTGTTTCTTCAACAATTTATAAAATCATGCTCCTAAAATATAGAAGACACTTTCCCATCAAGAATCATGTGCTATTTCCAAATCACCTTAACGACTTTTGTAATTTCTTTCTCTTGTACATTTGCATTGAAAATCATGTCCTAGTTATTATTCTTTCCCATGTCCTTCCACCTCTAAATTGGTTGATCAATACGCGCACTTATATTTCTGCAGGATTGAATCATTTTTACTAAGTGCGGAAAGATTGAGAGTTGAGACAACGAGTTGTTGGAGAGCAAATTTTTTTCAATCTTGCCAAAAAAACAAGATTGAGAGTGTATTTTGGAAACTCTTTGAGATGCTCTAAGTTTGCATAAAACAAATGGATGTACCTCAGAAACAAAAAAAAAATCAAGACTAAAAGAGTGAGTTTGAAAACTCTTTGAGATGATCTAAGTTTGCATAAAACAGTTGGATGTACCTGAGAAACAAAAAAAAATCAAGATTGAGAGTGAGTTTTGAAAACTCTTGAAGATACTCTAAATTTGCATAAAAGAGATGGACCTACCTAAAAAACCGAACTCTGGATTTATAATCTCACATTCACACTTTATGCAAACTTACATATACATACGTAAATTTTGCTGGGTATGATTCAATACAACATAGAGTTATTTGGTGCCAATTAGCATTTCCAGATCAACATATAGGCTCACGTCAAAGACGGACGGATCCTGATGAACTCAATCGTCGCCATCACACTAAAATTTTAGTGAAACTGAATAAAATTTCTTTGATTCAGGAGTAATTCAGTGTGACACGATACTATACTTTTTATGCTGACTAGACAAGAGCAAATCTGTCCTTACCTGGGCCGGCCCATGAACCTTATTGCATACGGAGTAGTAGGGCGTAGAAGACAGAGGACTTTTCAAAGGCAAGCACGTTATTTATGCACAGGAATTTGACTCCTGAGCTCGGCACCCGGGTGTGTTCCATTATTACCCCTGTACTTGCTCGGCGGATTCTGCACGAACCCAATCACTTGGGCTGTGCGCTCATGTAAAGATCGCTCTACGATACCAGCTTTCTGGTGCACATAATGCAATGCATTCGTCTCCGTCCTTGCCCTGCACACGGCCGCTCTTAACAATCTCTCGAGAAAATCTGTGCCCATATATAGCAAACGTCAGTGGCAGCGAACAGCTGCAGTATACGCCGGTTTTGTCAAATCGGCGAGCTGGCGTGGCCCTTGGTTTCTTGGTCACGGGCCTGTGATCTTCATGAGCTCCACGAGGACGAGAAAAATCCACTGCCAAAACCACTGCGTGCTGACTGCTGAATGGTCAGCCTGGGTAAAATACTCGATACCCGAACCTGAATTACCCGAACTCGAGGTACCCGATCTTAATTCGGGTAGTGATTTTGATTACCCAAAATTAGTTTGGGTAATTCGGGTAATATCTCCCGGTACCCAAACTACCCGAACTACCCGAAGTTTTGTACGTGTCTTTATATTTATCATATGTTGTTAGTTGAACACTTGAACTTATCACTTTATTAAAATATAATTCTCTCTTCTTGAACAAATGACTATAATATATTATTCTCTGCACATTGTTATTGAAATCATGTACATTTGAATGCCAAAACCACTGCTCTAAGTTTATGGCAGCACATGCTGACATGCGCTGCGAATATGGATCACGGAGCTAGCTGTAGAATCGTGGTGCAAAGCTAATAATAAGCTCGCTAGCTGATTAGCTGAATCTCATTGATCAGATGGCAGACAAATATGGATCACGGAGTCTGCAGCAGAGATATGATATCCGATCCAAGCACATCGCATGCAATTCGCAGGTGCTCATTTAAGAGCGGAGATCCTTGGATACGGAAAAGAGAGAGACGAGAAGGAGATCCTGTGTCCTGGGCGGTGCCAGGCGGGGGAGGAGTTAATACCTGCGTCCCCTGGCGTCCCGTTCGCAATCGCGCGGCAAGAAAAAAAGATCCTCGGCGTTTACTCACTCGGCTCTCCGGCTCTCCCCCGCCGCACGAACGCGAGGCACGTGTGCATCGCCCCGTATCAAAAGCTCACCGGCACCGTATCGAGATCTCGCGGACGCGGATTCACTCGCCGCACAGCCGCACTGCGATCTCCTGACCGATCGCTTCTGTCCCACCTTCCGTAACAGGCAAGAAGCCACCCCCGCGCCCGCCCCCCGCGTGTATATAAAGCGCGCGGCGCCGGCTCATGGCTGGGTAGTAAGACGGCGGGGCGGCGGCGGCGGCGACGGGTGTCTATCTTGAGCGCGCTGATCGATCGCTCTTCGCAGTGTCAGCGGAGCGACGAGTGACCGAGCTTGAGATGGCCAGCGTCGGTGGTGGAGCAGTGGTTGCGGCCGCCGGCGGAGGGGCCGGGGCCGGGGCCGTGGGAGCGACGCCGCACGTCCTCGCGGTGGATGACAGCTCCGTCGACCGCGCCATCATCGCTGCCATCCTCCGGAGCTCCCGGTTTCGTGGTGCGTGTTGCGTTGCGTGTGATGACACTGTTGCATTGCAAGCTGTTGGGCCTTCGGCCGCTCTCGTGGTGCTTTATTTTTCAGCTCTTGCTCATGTAAGTTGTTTTGGTCTTGCGTGTTCGTGCAGTGACGGCGGTGGAAAGTGGGAAGAGGGCCCTGGAACTGTTAGGCACCGTATGTCATATACTAACTGTGTTTTTTTATTATTATTTACCAATTCTCTGTCTCTGATTTTGATTTGGCGTTCTGTCTTTTACACGGGGATTTATATAGGAGCCGAACGTGAGTTTGATAATCACTGATTACTGGATGCCAGAGATGACGGGATACGAGCTGCTCAAGAAGGTCAAGGTAATAATAATCTGACGGCTAGCCCATTCTGCAGAATGTAAAATCTGAGCCTTTTAACATCGCTAACTGATGAAAAAACCGTGCATGCAGGAGTCTTCCAAGCTGAAGCAGATCCCAGTGGTGATCATGTCCTCAGAGAACGTCTCCACCAGAATCAGCAGGTAATAATAGTTAAGGAATCCTCGTCATCATAGAAAAGATGTACCCACAGCACCCGTGCCTACACATCTAACACCTGTGTTTGCTAATTTAATCAGATGCCTGGAGGAAGGAGCAGAGGATTTCCTGGTGAAGCCCGTCCGCGCGTCGGACGTGTCGCGCGTCTTCAACCGCGTGCTCCGGTGAGCAACGGATGACCATGGAGCGAGCGCGGCGCCGGCGCGGGCCGGCGGGGCTCTGGCGCGTGCGCGCGTGCGGCTTCGGCTTTTTGTAGGGCAATTCGGTGTCGGAGTGTGTCTGTAATCCAAGTGCTCGATGTAGCCGCGTGTGGTTACGTTCTCTCGTGTTGGCATCATGGTGTATTAGCCAAAGCCGGTCTACAAAGGCTGGTCTCCGCGTGTCTTTAGACTTTCTTTCTTCCAGCCTTGTTGGATTTTGCAGTTCAGAGCAAAGCGTCTGTTCTTCTTCGGTTGTGTATGGCCTTCTGCAGTTGTTTTGGTTTGGTTTAGGGAATTTGGTTCATTAAAGATGGTGGCATTTTGACGTTGCACTTGCCTTGACTTTGTGATTGACAGTGTCTTTTTAGCATGGTTTTTAAATTGCCGGCTAAGACAGTTTAGCGGTAAACCTGCGTTAGAGCATCTCCAAGAGATTACCTAAACGACTACTCAAATTAAGTGATTTAGTTACTCTTTAAAATAGATAATACTAGAGTATTCCAACAGACTCTGTAAAATAAAACACTAAATAACTAGTGAGGTAAGTTATCCAAAAATAGAGAGCGAATATCGTAAAATAGAGAGATACTAAATTTAAAGAGTCATTTACAAAGACTATTTGAGACGATTTTTGTTTTTATAATAGCCAAATTTACATTTAAAAAATGATTTAACTAATCTCTTGGAGATGCTCTTACCGGGCTAAATACCATAATGACTGTCTTTCCTAACCGCTATGTATAGCAAGCTATAGTCGACTATTTAAAACCTTGTTTATAAAGTAACTCCATAAAAACATAGAGTTTCTCAAATATTACCCATTTATGTGCTCCACATAACACCTAACACCTAGAATCGACATATAGCTCTATCTTTTTTTTCTAGAATACGGTTTAAAGAGTTAGGAGGAAAGCTAAAAAAAAAAGTAAAGCAAAACAGACTCAAATAAACCCTCAGACCTAACTGTATTTCATTCAGCTAATAGTTAACTCTTAAAATTTAGCTAATAACTGGTTTGTATTCTTAGATAAGAGGTCAGTTAGTGTCGCTTACTATCCAGCTAAAAATTAGTTGTTGGATGATTTCTCCAGCTAAGACGACCAAATGATTAACTAGGAGAACCTAAATGCAACCTAAGATTTTTCATGTTGTACATTAAAAAGGGGGTGATTTCTCATCAAAAGGTAATTTAGCTAGAAGAAATTGGATCAGTGGTAAAGTCCTCTGCTTCTAAAGAATGAATGAAACACCCTGATTTATTCTTTGAATGGTATTTGTTTCCTTTGCCTTGCAGTTTACATTGGGTTATATATCCGACAAGCTTGGAATTACATAATATAATAGTAATATTAAATGATGAAACTTTCTTTTGTTGCCTCTCGCTCTCTTCCACATCTATCTATCCGTCCCCTCACTTCTATTTTGTCATTTAATTCGAGATCACTCGCTTTTCACGCTCCATGA
Organism: Microstegium vimineum; assembly: GCA_022036555.1. Lineage (NCBI taxonomy): Eukaryota > Viridiplantae > Streptophyta > Magnoliopsida > Poales > Poaceae > Microstegium > Microstegium vimineum. Next base: position 4,529,934 of record CM039121.1, read on the forward strand.
ATTTGTAGCTTGAAACTGTAAAGTTCCATTGACGCCACACCACTTATGTCAATCTCATGTCAACTTACCATACATGTTTAATCCTTTATTGCACTAACATTTTTATGGCTCTTGAAAACCTAATTAAATTCATAGCTAGCTCCTTATCGTAATAGATTGTGCATACCATTGCAATGCATAGCCATCTTTGTTAGTCTATATGTATATTTATACTCTATATTACTTTATATTAAAGAGAGAGAAAACTTTCTCCCAATTTTCATCCATCATCCATTGCTCTCACTCCTCCATGCGGAGCATAAGAGCCATGACCAATTTTACTATGAATAATAGTAAAAGATAATTACATATTATAGTCCTAATTGGTTTATTGGGTCATCTATAACCCGAAGTTCTAACCTATGCTCATGTGAGTTAAAATAACAACGATCTGCCCCTTTTACAAAGTCTGATATAATTCCAAAGTGTATTAGAACATAATATCATGCAAAATGTAATTTCCACCTTCAACCGCAACACATGAACATATTTATTAGTAAAATAAAGTCAAAACTATCATCAACAAGCCTCGGTGGCTTGGCTGATACTCTGCCAGGATAAAGAAATGAAAGACCTATTTTGTGATTATTTTTCTAAAGGATAAGGGATTCTATTATTAATAAGGCAGCATAATTCAATCTTGTTTACATGCAAGCCTTTAAACACAAAGGATATACACTAGCGTAGATGTAGAGCCCACCAATAACAATCTTCACCACTAAATCATGACTCTATCTAATTCCACGTCGCACAGAACTTAATAATGTCAACAATAGCCAAAGAAGCATATCTCCTGAATTATCCTAAACAACTTGCACTAAAACTTGAAAACACCAAATGATCCAACGCCACGCGAACCTCCCATAGCCCATCTAACATGTAATAACATCAACCGCCCATCGTCAAAGATGATCGAGGGACAATAAATTTTGTAGCGCCAATATTAGCAATGTTGGCCCCAAAAGCCCATATACCTGTTCGACATCGTGAGATTGGAATCCAGCAAGACTATAACACATAGATGCAATCAATTGTCCCTTTATATTCGATGAGCAATCCACAAAGATGGTGATATTTGACAACCGGGCAGCTGACTTTACTCAATTTAATCTAAACTAAAAAAATTATTAGATTTGAACGATGGACGGAGGCCCTTGCCCCTCTTTATCGTCGACAAGGCCGCCACATGAAAAACGGAGGGAGATCAAAAGTGGCAGCTAGAGGAAGGTCCTCGATCCTCTTTACGGTCAATGAGTCTGCCACATGAGAAGATGTGGGAGATAAAGTGATCAAAGAGGTCGCGTGATCAAAATTGGTGAGGATGGTGCCAAGAGCCATGTGACAGAACCTCTTAAGATAGGGCCCACTTGTCAGGATTAACCAACTTAATCCCAACAGATGATCCAAATCTTAATTAGTTCGTCAGGTGTCGCCACTTTGCAGCGGGTCATCCACCTCTTTCCGAACATGATCTCCTCATTACAATCATTACAGAAGTAATATGAAATTTTTATATTACATCAAAGTAGCGGAAATTTAAAGTCATATTATAAATCATAAGTTTTGAAACATAACTTGTGTCATACGTTAATAATACATCAAGCTGCTGATAGAGTATGAACAAACAACCGAGGTACTCTTGCCCAAGAGTCAAGCAAAGACAGTTTATTCTTCATCTTCATCTACACAGACCACGGTCATGCAGCATGAAGCCACACAAACCGGATTGTGATCCTCATCCGCAACAGGGTTAACAAACCCTGAGTACAGGAGTACTCAACAAGACTTATCCGATAAAGAAAAGTATTTGGTGGACAAAACAGTATGCACGTCATGGGATCCAAGGTGTGGTTTGCAAGGATCAAAGGTTTTGCATAAATGAGCATTTATAAAAGAATTGAAATTCATTTATGTTATCCATAAGATTACTCGAGTACCGACCTAGATGTATGATCGATAACAAGGTAATAAACATCCCTGAAGGGATCCAACAAGTGTCATGTTTAAGTTTCATTAACTACGAAGAAGAAGACAGAGTTATGTTTCCATATCCGAGGAACACGACGATTTGAACCGGTTTATCCCAGCTGGGGACTTCCCTATCACACGACATATACAACCGCTTAAAGCACGCATATGACTACCTTTCCCTGGATCCTCTCACCAAAACCGGAGTTCCGCCACCCGAGAGCACAGTACACCTCCATCCAGTTCGCTAACTTGGAGGTACACACTACTCTCGCCATCTCTCCACTCCCAGTGCGGGTTAACCGTTCTTCAGACGAGAATAGCCAGAGTCCAGCTTCCCGGAGTATGTGATAAGTACTCCAAAGTCACAACCCTAGTCATGCATCAACGAACGGTCCCTAATGACACAGGCGGAAAGAACCCGCTCACCAGACACCGCTGATGGCTCTCCAACACCGTGTCCGCCCGGTCCCGATTATTACTCTCAACCACAACAACAACATCATCCCTTTCTCAGAAAACATAACCATTTGCCGAAGCAATACGCTATGCGTAGGTGACCGGAAATCACCTACTATAAAAGATCTAAGCATACTAAGCGTTTTTGCGAAACTTTGCATCTTTAAACAGGTGTCAAGGTTAAAGGTACAAATAGTACAAGGATAGAGCTATGCATCAAGTAGGAATTTAATAAAGTACCGTAATGCAATAGTATAAACATAAGAATCATTTTAAATACAAGGAAAAGTTTGGATGCACCGGGGCTTGCCTTGGTTGGAGGGATAAACGAACTCGGGCTCAGATTCAAGAGAGAAAACCTCTTCACTAGAGGTATCCAACCCAACCAACGAACAATTTACACGATATAATGACATGTTTTAGATGATGCTTGAATAGTAAACATGATGCTCAACACAAACAAACATGTTCTTAAGAGGTGATTAAAACAGATTTCATCTTGAGTACAACTTCCCTTCATGAAGGAAAGCAAACTAGGTTATAAAGCAAATTTAATTAAACCCTATTTATCTTGATTATCTAAGTTAATAATTACATCCAAAAGAACTGAGCAAACAACATTACATCAAGCATGTCCAACTTGTGTTTGTCACTGGACAATGGACCATTTGCATCAAATAATCCAAAATCACTCAAAACCTAAAATCATTAGGGTTTCTAAACATTTTATAACTAATTAAACAACTAGCCATGTATAAAAGTTCATCCAAAAGCTCCTAAACTTTTTGTACAACAAGGTAACAGTATATAAAGCTTACACAAAAATTCCCAGAATTTTTGGAACAACAAACAGAGCATGAAAATTCATGAAAAAACTCATTTTTCAATTAATTTGGGCATTTTTACAGGATTAAAAACATACTGAACAGAAACATGTTATATTTTTCTTAAAAACTACACATCACAGAGATCATTCACAAAAATTGGCAGAATTTAAACATGCACAGATTTAAACATACAAAAATAACAAAAGTTATTACTGTGCAAAACTGAAAAAAGGAAAAACCCTTCATTTAACCCACTGACGGCTGGGTCCCGCCCGTCAGCGGCACAGACGCATGCAGCGGCGCCGACGACCACAAAACACGGCGGCGCGTCACCGTCGGTGACCAAACCGAACAACTACCCCTCGAACTAGCTTCGGCTCTCCAAGCCGAACCCAACGAGGTGCGCCACGATCAAAAACAAACCTCAGAAACGCCTCATCGACGGCGACGGCGGCGACCGAGCTCGACCGCACGTACGCCCGCGAGCACAGGCCTCGATCGGAGAAGCTAGGCCTCGAAAACGACACCAGGCACAACCACGAGCAAAACGCCCAACAGAAACGAGACTAAAACCTACCCAGGAGACCTCGTCGACGGCAATGGTGGCGACCCGAGCTTGACCGCACATATGCCGGCGAACACAAGCCTCGATCGGCTCATCCAACAACCCCAGCATGCTTAGCGGCCCCCAAACAACGCGAAGCGCAAGCAAAACGAACGTAGAGCTAAACGCAACATCCTCATCGACGGCCATGGCGGTCGGCGGGGATCTGCGCGACGTGCGCCAGAGAAAACACGCACGCGCTCGAGGACAGAGCTCGAAGGCTCGTTTCAAGGACAATCGAGGGTGCGGAGAGGTCGAGGATCTCACCCTGGTCACGAAGCGCTCGCAAACGTGGCCGGAAACGAAGCAGAAACGGCTGTCGACGGAGAACGTGCCGGCGGAGACGATGAACCGAGCGGCAACGAAGATGTTCCCAGAGCTATGGTCCACCATTTGCAAAACGGAGAAGTCGACAAGGATCAGTGATGAACAAGGAGCAAGAAACACAAGACGAAAAAGCAATGTGGCTCCTGTGTAGCCCGGTCGAGGGCTGACCAGAGCAGCGACGCTCTCGTCGGAGTTGAGGAAGACGGAGCCGCGCTGGATGAATGCAGGCTCGATGGCTTTAACCAACTCACCCCGAGAATGCGCGAGGTCAAAGCGAAGACAATGACAAAGGATTGAGCGGTTGGAAGTGGCTAACAAGCTCGGACGAGCTCGTCGACGATGGTGGAGCGCTCGGCGGAGTAGAGCAGAGCGATGGCGTGGCGTGGAAAGGGAGGCAGAAGTGGACGGTGTCCCGTTTTGAAGACGGCAACGGTTCCGTGACGCTGCCACGCACACGACAGGACGTGAGTCAAGGACAGGAGTCGCACGGTGGCGTCGACATGTGGCTGGCCAGGTGTCGGCGTCGAGCTCAACGCTGCCATGCAACTGCTTGATGAAATGTCTGAATTGCCCCTGTGACTATTTTGCAAAATGCTCAAGCTTCCAGGGGTTTTCATGAAAAACTTTGAATACGAAAGTTGCTCAAAATTTCATGATCTACAACTTTGTCAATACTCACATTTTTAAAATCATCCTAGAAATGAAAAATGAATTTTTGAAATTTGAGAACCTTTTAAAAAGGATTTGCCTCCTTGCCAAATACTTTAAAAACAAGAACTACACTTGAAAAACTATACACACAACAAAAGCAAAACAAACAGAGCTCTACAACTTTGCTTAAACCACCATAAGCAAACTCTTTATAGATTTTGAAAATCATGTTTAGGGTTTAATCCACCCCCTCTGGGAATTAGGGTTTGGATTCCAATTTAAATTTGAGAATTTGAAAAAATGACCTGCATTCAAAACAATTGATCAAACATTAACAATTATAAAGAGTTTGCTTAAACCACCATAAGCAAACTCTTATTTACTCTCCTTCTGATCTGATCTCCATTAACACTTCTATTATTTGAGATTAATATTCCTGTTATTCCCATGATTCCTTTTCTAGCACAAGAATTAGATTGATCGTCATATGAGCATTAGGGACTTAGAGCATCTCCAACAGTTTGATATTTGGATTTGACATAATTGGTTTTGGAAAAAAAAATAGAAAATATCTTCTCCAACAGTTTGGCAATTGGGGTTGACATTTTTACCAAAATCATCGCTCGGAGCTAAACTCGTGCATTTTCACGCCCGTGAAAAGGGCGAGGCAATCTCTCACCATCGGTGTTTTCCAACGACCGTACGTCCGCGGGCCCTTGCCTCCTCGTTCCCGCGAACACCTGGAGGTTTCCCGGCGCGTCTCCATCTGCTTCAACGCCGGCTCGGTCGAGGATGGGCAACTGCCAGGCGGCGGAGGCACACAGGGGGAGCAGCAGCACAGGCACAGCGCCGCACGTGTCACGCGTGTGAAGCTGCTCAAGCCCCGCGATACACTGATGCTCGGCCGGCGGGAGGACGGGCTCCGGTGATGACTCACAGCCGCAGCACGTGGTGGCGGATGACAGCAGGTACTGCTTTGCGATCACCATCTAATTCCAATGGTCGCTAGCTGCACAACTTCTCGTTCTCTTCTCTGTTTTCTTGTCCAGGACGAGGCCGCCGACTCGCGGAGATGGCGGAAGAAGACGGCACGCGTGTAGGATGCCGCGAAAAAAACAGAAGAGGCCCGAAAAAAAATGGCTGGATCTACAATTTCCTTTTTTTATCAAGTGAATATGAGGAACTCAAGTTTGCATCTTTTTACTTTTGGCATATATATTTTAGAGTTGATAAATTTCATGTTTTAACCAAACTCAAATTGCCAAACTGTTGGAGTTGCTCTTAGGAATAATTATTTTTGTTCCTTTTTTCTAATGTATTTTATGTTCTTTTCTAGTTTTAAGTTTTATTTTGTATTATAATACATACAAAACATTTTTTGTTGTTATGTATACTTTGACCGTATATGTTTTTAGAAAAAGGAATTTTTATTCGGACCTCTGCAAAAGTTTTGCACACAATTATTCATTATTACAAAATTAGTCTCTGGCTAAATAAAAACTCACAAAAGGTTTTTAAGGTATGTCGTCATTTGTGATCATTATCCGCTTGAAAGTTCCTTTCTATGTTCAAATCCTGGTTTCGCCACTCTGGTGGCGACAGTTCTTTTTACAATCTACTTAATTCGACTTTTGCCTAAGTTTTAATGAAAAAAATCCAGCCTCCTTCAATTACTATGATTTTAGTAAGGATAGTCTAATCTCATATGCATTTTAATGTTAAGATCCTTCATAAAACCCAAAAAATTCACAGAGAAATTACGTAGAAATGTCACCTAAATCAGTTTATTTTTACATATAGAAAACATATATATAAAATAAAAAACAGAATTCCATGCTGGCCCTTAGCTTCTCGATTCTTCAACCTCCTCCTACGGGCTATACGGCCCAACCACGCCTCCCGCACGCCGGCCCCTCCGCTGCCCGCTTCACCGTGCTCGCTCCCCACTCGCGCCGGCAGCCTTCCCCCTCCCAGCGCCGCCTCCGAGCTCCCTCTCCTCTCGTCGGCGGCCGTGACCCTCCCAGCGCCGCCGCCGAGCTACTCTCTCTCGACCGGCGGCCGTCCCAACCTGCGACTCGCCGGAGGAGGCGGTACGATCGGTTCGAGCAGACGCGGCCGCGGATCCTAAACGGTACGATTCTTACCCATCCAAATTTCTACAGGACCTTGCCAAACGCCCAAACAGACTCGACTGAGTTCACCCCTGCGTTCTCTTCTCCAGTTCACGTGTGCTCCCTGTTCATCCCTGCGTTCTCTATTATCTTCTCCAGTTCACGAGCGCTCCCTCTCTCTCCCTCCCTCGTTACCACGATTGGGTGACAGCCGACGCCGCCCCACGTCAGGTGCCCAGGTCTTCGTCGGGCCCTTCGCCGGCGACGAGCACCAACCCTGTATGCCCACCCCTTATCTGCCCTTCCTGACGTGCGAAACCGATCCCCCAAACCCTAAATTACGCTATTCGGCTATTTGTATTCGGATCTGGTCTAATTACAAGCATATTCATGTATTATGCCTATTATAAATTCTTTTTTTTAAAAAAAAAAATTACGTGTACACCCATGTCCTTTATTGACTCTAACCTTTACTTGTAGTGATTGTGGCATACTATTTTCCATTAACAGATACTAAGGTTATTTTGGTTGTGCATATTCACGTTGGATAGTTCTGGATTTTCGCTCTGAAGAACAAAATGGACAATGCTCAGAGTGAGAACCGAACTGATACCAAGCAAGATGATGATGTGCGCCAAAGCAAACATGATAATGAGGTAAATATAGACCTCTACTCCTTTATTAAATATTTCATGGATAAATGATGTTTATTGTCGTTGATAACTCACACTTTTACTGTTGATGGTTATCCTATCGTTCTGCCTTTGTAATTTTGTCAACCTAATGATATTGGTAATTAGTCCCCTCTAATCTTATTTCATTGGCAGATCCTGGCACTGATAGGCTAAAAATTAGTTAGGAAGAGGGTTGGGATTTTATTTGCCATGCCTAGAATCGGTTGCCATAATAATGCCTGGTGGATTCAATTGGGAACACTGATAAACTTTGATCACCCCCCCCCCCCCCCCCCCCCCCCCCCCTCCACTTTGAGCTAACTATATGGAGCTGGTTAACTTAAATTTTATGGCCTAGAGTGCTTGAATGATGAGAGGGGCGTGGGACAGAGCACTATGTTGACACTGGTAACCATTGCATTCTCTGAATTCTAGTCATGGATCTAACCAACCAAATGTCACTAGTAGCAGAGCAAAGGCAAATCTTGGGCCTATCTCCATCAACAAACTATTGTGGTCAGATCGTGTCTGGTGAAAGCACTCCACAGATGAAAAATTATTTCTGTCTGTCAGTTTTTAGTATCCTATATCTTAAGGCAACTTCTTAAAATTGGACCCTTGAATGCGGCTCGAGTGGATTCACCTTTGCAATTTAAAACTTGTGTTACCTATAAATACCTGTTTCCATTAGTTGTCTGGGTATTGAATATTTGAATTCAAGTGTCAAACATCAGTATCCTGCTCTCTAATCCTGACATTCTTTTACTCTATATATGCAGGAGGCCCGCCTTGAAGAATACAAAAAGATCATTGATCAAAAGACTTCCCTCCGCCGGAGCAACCTAAACCCTGAAAGGCCTGGTAGTTAGTTTTTCACTACTTTTATTTCATAGACCTCTTCTATCACAAATATAAGTGAATCTAGGTTTGTCCTAAGTCAAATTTTGAAACTTTGACAAGCAATATCCATAAAAATATATTACCTTAAATGGAAACAATTATGGAACTATAAAAATAAAGTTAGTTTCCATGATGAAGTAAGTCTATATGATTTTCTCTCTCGAATAGGTAGGATTAAAATTTTGTATATTGATGGTCAAAGTTTTAAAAAGCTTAACTTAGTACATACCTAGATGGAGCTAATATTTGTGGTTGAAGTAATGCGTTACTGCATAAGCAATCATTCAAATCAAGTGCTGGAAGCATTCTTATTTTTATTCTTGTATCTTGTTAGGTGGAGAATTTGTTTCTACACTGGAACAATATTCTAGAATTGCATGAAATCCTCGTTTTAGATATTGCAAACAGTATGGGTTGTTTTTTTAACTTGTATGTCAAAAGTTTGCTACAGGATAATTATTTCAAAATTTGCTGGATGATATTTTTTGTTGCAACGAGAAGGAACAATTTTATGCAATGATATAAAAAAATGGTTGAGGATAATTGCTTCAAATTGTGTTGGAAGAATTTTTTGGTGCAATCATAAGAAACAATTTGCAACTATAAAACTTGTCTTCATGATTTAAGTGGAAGTGAACAAATCTATGTGTTGTACGACTGGAAATTATATAAAGTTTGTAGCAGCCAGAAATTAGATGAGAAATATAGCTGCAATCAAAGAAAACCAGTTTTTGTAGCTTCTCTTCCCAGTAACTCAAGGAAGATTTATTTACGTGCGTTAACCTGGATGCTCCTTTTCTTTCACATGTCACTTTAAATTTCTAATTTTGTTTGACTGCTAAAAATCCACTGACAATTTTTTTTGTGGATGAGGTACAACATACAAGAGTTCCTGTTGCTTATATATGTTCTTAGAATCTTGTTAGTGGGTGATGATGAGTTACTTAATGGTTTCATACTTTATTATTTTCTTATTTTGCTTATGTCATCTTCCATTTTGCAATTTTGGGTTCTTTTTCATTAGTGGATATGATTCATACTTTGTTAGTATACATTTATCTTGACCAGCAACACCTAATTCTGTTTTTTTTTTACCTTTGTGGTGATTCACTAATTCCAGATGCAAACTACCTGAGAACCCTGGACTCCAGTATCAAGCGAAATACAACAGTTATAAAGAAGTTGAAGACAATAAATGTTGAGCAGAAGGATGGGCTAATGGATGAGTTAAAAAGTGTGAATTTGAGCAAATTTGTCAGTGAAGCAGTTTCTTATATTTGTGAGGCCAAACTTCGCTCCTCTGATATACAAGCTGCTGTTCAGGTAATTTGCAACTGCAGTGGTTACGCTTTATGCAAAAGTGTTAATTTTCTGATAGACATGCTTATGACGTTCATTGCTGTTGGCCCCTTCACTTTACATGTGCAATCTTCTTTCCTCTGTTGTGAAATATCCGAGCTACATAATAGAGTATGCTCATTATCCTCAGTGTCTGTTATGGAAACAATGTTTGCATCACCTAAGTTAGTTAGTATTAAGGAGGTTATCAATATTGCCGGAGTCATCCTTAGGGGCATGCATCACCTCAGTCGGTTAATATTAGAAGGTTATCCCTAGGAGTTCAACTTGGTTGGCTGTGACCAGTTGGCTGGCACAATAAAGTATCAGTTCGCCAAATTGGGTTCAACAAGAGCCTCTTTTTCAATGGGAGAAGCACGATGACTAGTGGGGAATCTACTGGTCTGTATGGCAGTGCTTGCTGTCATCTTGTTCCTCATATCATATTCGTGATTACCCTTGGAATTATTTCTACTGTATGTTTGGTACCAACCATTTTGACATATGCTGTAGCAAGTAGCATAACTATGGTAACCAGCTGCTGCTGGCTTCCTGGAATGTTTGGTTCACTTGTTTGTGGGATAGCCGCTGGTGGGATTGAGAAGAGTTTTTAATAGAAAGTTCATCCTCTATGCTTTTGGGCTTTTGGCTTCTGATTGTTACCTGCTTGCTATTGGCTTTTGTAATATTTTTTTAGCTTCTCACAAACCAAAAGCCAGAGAAGCTCATGAGAACGTGCTTTTCAGCATTTATTAGTTCATTTCCTCAGAAGCCAGCTTTTCAAAAGCTAGCTTAACAGCTAGTCTGTTTGTTTCAGCTTCTGGCTTCTGGCTGGAGCAGAATCCTGCAAAAAGCTGAAACAAACAGGCTCATAGTCTCGCTGCAGCTTAACCATCATCACTTTACTTTGAGATTTAGTTATTAATGATGAAGGTGTTAACTCATGAATTTGTTCTGTGAGTTTACTAATGTAGGTTTGCTCTCTCCTTCATCAAAGATACAAGGACTTCTCTCCTTGTCTTATACAAGGTCTACTGAAGGTCTTCTTTCCTGGAAAATCTGGAGATGATTTGGACGCAGATAAAAATTCGAGAGCCATGAAGAAAAGAAGCACATTGAAACTTTTGATTGAACTGTATTTTGTTGGAATTGTCGAAGATGCTAGTATATTTGTAAATATTATAAAAGATCTTACATCAGCGGAACATTTGAAGGACCGTGAAGGAACCCAAACAAACTTGTCTCTTCTATCTGCCTTTGCTCGTCAAGGGAAGTTTTTTGTAGAGCTACAACCTCACGGTCAAGAAGCTTATGATGAGGTAAGATAAACTTATGTATCAACCATAGTAGATCACACAATTCAACTGCGATAGTAGATCTAGCTGCTCTTTGTGGAATGCATAACCCAATCTCCAAAGTCCCCCCCCCCCCCCCCCTCCAAAAAAAAGGAATACAAAGATATTTTTTGTGGACTTTGAATGTGAATATATAACTCTAAATCATACAGTGTCTTATACTGTATAGTTGGGCGAAGTGCCAAAGTTTACCAATGAAGTAGAAACTAGAAAGAGAACTGATAAAGTAGTTTTTCAGTTCAATTCACTTTGGGAAGTGTCATTGACTCCTGATGCCAATCAGGCTAGGGCCAAAGCATGTGAGAAAACCTGCATGCATAAAAATCACGACTCTGATAACCATTCTGCTACTAGGTACTGTGCTGAGCAGTGAGCACAGACCAAATATAGTTGTCAAGTGTTGCCAACAGATATGTCTTGGTCATTAGGTGGAATTCCTATTAATTTATTCACTACGTATGTCATCTATCTACATCAATTGATTTGCCAAAAATGTTGAATCGATGCAGTTTTTTAAGGACCTAAATGTTACTGCTGAGCAGAAGAAGTTCTTTAAGAAAGCCTTGAACTCGTACTATGATGCTGTAGCTGAACTACTACAATCAGAACATGCGGTAACTCCTTTTCTTTGTTAGTTTGGACACTCTTGTTTGTTGCAATTTGAGTTTATTATATCCATGTATAAACTAAACCCTTTTTTGTACCCTAGTCTCTTCGTCTAATGGAGGCAGAGAATGCAAAAGTCTTAAGTGCCAAAGGTGAACTAAGTGATGAGAACACAGCCTCATATGAGAAGCTCAGGAAGTCTTTTGATCAGTTACTACGTGGTGTATCCTCGTGAGTATTTATGGTCCATTTCAGCAAAAAGCTGCTATTCTGTTGTTCTTTTTTATCATATTGAACATAATGCCATGTATTTTTGAACTTTTTTTGGTTTCCTGAATGATGCATGCAAAGGTTTCCATCATGTAGTTCTCAAATTTTGGATTGAGCATGGCATCATCTGGTCTTTGTTTGTGGCTGATGATGAATCGCAGAGGAGCACACACATGGACATGGACCTTAGAATTTACTACCTGAAGTTTTCTTGCTTCCCTTGGACCGGCCCTTCTTTACAATTAAAAATAAGATGCACCCTTCAAATAAAAAAATAAGAGAAACAATTTACTTACATAAAATAGTAGTCACATTCTTCCATACCTCAGTCAGGATGCAACATCAATAGGGTATATTAAAATAGACATGGTATAGGTTGTATTGGTGTACCATCCTACTACGTTTGCCTTCAACATGCATTAGGAATTAGTGTAATTTCCTAATTAGATGCGGCAGCATGGTGCAGCAACCACAAACTGGCCATTAATTTTATCATGACGAAAGCATTTGTTAATATTTGTCTGTTAACACGTCAGTTATCATTCCATATTTTTTTTCCTGTATGATTCTTTGCTGTCTTAACTTGCTCTTTTGCAGGTTGGCTGAATCTCTTGACATGCAGCCTCCAGTGATGCCAGATGATGGAAATACAACAAGAGTTACTACAGGAACCGATGTCTTGCCTTCTTCTGGAAAAGAGTCATCTGCATCGGAACCTATCTGGGATGATGAAGATACCAAAGCTTTTTATGAATCTTTACCTGATCTCAGGTTTACTTTTCACTTAGTTGCCAATATCTGTTACATTCTTTAGCTTTCTTTTATTATCCTTTTGAAATTATATATATATATTTTTTGAGCAGAGCATTTGTGCCGGCTGTATTACTGGGAGAGGTTGAGCCAAAGTTGAATGAGCAACATGCTAAGGGCCGTGAGCAATCTAGTGTAAGACTCTGAATCTTTAAAGTAGTCCATTCTTTAAGCATCATGTCTTTTAATGTATATGTAAGACGGTTCTATTGCAATTTTGTCTTTATAAACTTGGATTTTGGACACTCCGATTATGTTTGTTGCAACATTTTGGACACTGATGGGTTTCTTGTATATCTTTTATTGGGTTTACTTAGAATATCCCCGGCTTGTTTCTTTTGGATTGCAAGGTGGTCTTTCAAGGGCATGCACAAAGAAACTCATCCACTGGGGAAAGACTGCCCCCATGCCTTAAGGACATGCACAATGCTCCTGTCTCTTAGTATCTTAGCCTTCTCATAAGCTTTTAAGTGTGTTAAGAGATGTGGGTTGGCTATTTAAGTTGATTTGATATGATCCCTCAGGATCTAACTTTTATCGATATATGGCAATCTCAAAGGGACGCTCTTCTAGCTAAAGACGAACTGCATTGAACAGCAAATCTAGGACTATGTTCATAAGTACATTGAAACTCTATTAGGATTTTAAAATACAAAGAGTCTAGTTTATAACAAATTTATCCAGTACCAGGCATGAAATTTCTGGCTCTACCTCTGTTAGATTCTTTCCTTGTTCTCTGTCTGCCTAGGATGTTACTAATGTGAGAAGTCTGAGACATGAGGTGGCACCATTGTGTATGATGATGTGGTTAAATACTCTTAGATTGCCCAGAATGGTAATTTTGCTTCACAACAAAGATTTATGTGGTGCGGGTCATGGTCAGAGCCAAAGAATTCTAATTCTAAGAGACCAAACAGCAAGGATTAGAACTTGGTGGGTGCCAAATAAGTTTTTTATACAATGTATGTGTTATTTGGTACTAACTAAATATTTATAATTCATTCATAAGGGGGCAGGGCTCCCCCTAGTCCCTCACTGTATCCGGCTATCCGCACCATGTTTAGCAATTCATGTGATGCGTAAAATGTATTCATGAATGGTAGAATGTTCACCTTTTGTCTAATAAAACATGTTCTAATATATTTTTCATCTGGCATCAACATTGTTTGCACCCTTTGCTTCCGAGAGAGAGAGAAGACATGAGAAATTTATTCATCTAAATATGCATTCAATAGCCATTTTATTTTATTATTATTATTGGCTTTGCAACTAAATTATTTTTGAATTTTGTTATGAAGGAGTCCACTTCAGAACAAGAGACTGAACTGCATGATAATGTTCAAACTTCTGCCACTGAACATCAACTAGAAGTTAAAGTAGATGATGGAGTGAAAGAGAGTGAAGACAAAGATAAAGAGAAGGGAAAGGATGGAGAAAAGGAAAAATCCAAGGAGAAGGATCTGGATAAGAAAAATGAAAGAGAGAAGGAGAAAGGAAGAGCCTTGGATGGCGCAAGTCTGGATAACCTCCTGCAGAGGCTGCCGGGATGTGTCAGTCGTGATCTCATTGATCAATTGACGGTATTCACTCATCTTAGAATTTCTGTCCTCTTTATTTTAGACTGTTTTTCATAATCAAGCTACTTTTGATTTCCCCAGGTTGAGTTTTGCTACCTAAATTCTAAAGCAAATCGAAAGAAACTTGTGCGTGCCTTATTCAATGTTAATAGGACTTCACTGGAACTGTTGCCTTACTATTCTCGTTTGGTTGCGACACTATCAACTTGTATGAAAGATGTTCCAAGTATGCTTCTGGCTATGCTTGAAGAGGAGTTCAACTTTTTAATAAATAAGAAGGTATACTCATAACTCTTTGTTGCTTGATGTTGTTTGTGCTCAGTTCCTCTTATCTTATCGACATCTTTAATATTGCTTCTAAGCTTTGACATTATGTAGTATTTATTGTTTGATCTGGAATGCAAGTTGCATTAATAACCTCAATATAAACATGAAATGCATGACAACACTAGTTGCTACAAATCCTCCTAGGAAGTTGGACTTGAAGTGGAGGGAGGGGAGCGGCAATTATTTTGCCTCCTATGTTTTGTATTTACTGGACTAACTTTTATCTCTGCTCTGTTACCTTTCAGGATCAGATCAACATTGAAACAAAAATAAAAAATATACGGTTTATTGGGGAGTTGTGCAAGTTCAAAATGGCTCCTCCAGCTCTTGTTTTTAGCTGTTTGAAGGTATGCGTTTATTAAACTCAAAATTAGTAATTTCTACCTTTTACATGTGCTACTTTGGTAACAAAAAATCGTTTTCTATATATTTTGCAGGCCTGCCTTGATGATTTCAGTCATCATAATATTGATGTGGCTTGCAACCTTCTCGAGACTTGTGGTCGTTTTTTGTATCGCTCACCTGAAACTACGATTCGCATGGCTAACATGTTAGAGATACTGATGAGATTGAAAAATGTCAAGAATTTGGATCCACGCCACAGTACACTTGTGGAAAACGCCTACTACCTTTGTAAACCGCCCGAAAGATCTGCACGGATATCAAAAGTTCGGCCACCTTTGCATCAAGTAAGATTTCCATTTATTCTTTGTTATATGTTCTATTGTGCCTTGTCTACAAAAATGTAACAATTAACTATTCTCCCTCCTTTTCCTGTGTAGTACATAAGAAAGTTGCTTTTCTCAGATCTTGACAAATCAAGTGTTGAACATGTTTTGCGCCAACTACGCAAGTTACCTTGGGCAGAATGTCAACAATACCTTCTGAAGTGCTTTCTAAAGGTTCACAAAGGAAAGTACAGCCAAGTTCATCTGATTGCTCTTCTCACTGCTAGTCTCAGCCGCCATCATGATGACTTTGCTGTCGCAGTGGTAGATGAGGTTAGTTCCTTTAGCTGACTGCATAAATAAAGGAAGGAAAAAGGAACATTTTTTTTAATATTTGTTCGAGTCTGTTCTTTTTTTCTTTTGTTGTAGTCAGTAGTCACCATAAATGAAATTGTAATGCATTAATTTACTCTGGTGATAAACTAGTTGACATCGAAGCCATATGTTTATTTTTTTTTTATTTTGATTTAGGTTCTAGAAGAGATAAGGGTTGGATTGGAGATGAATGACTATGGGATGCAACAAAGGCAGCTTGCCCACATGCGGTTCCTTGGAGAGCTATACAGCTACAAGCATATAGATTCATCAGTTGTTTTTGATACACTGTACCTTATCATTGTGTTTGGTCATGGAACTCCGGAAGTAAGTAATTCTATCGTTCAACAATGATTTAAGCACCATTGCTATCATCAAATCCATTTTCTGATATCATATCTCCTTACACACTACTCCCTCCGTTCCAAAATAAATCAACTTCTGGCTGGAGGGAGTATGGCAATAAAGAATTACCACAAAGCTTATGACTATATGTTAAGCCAGCCTCTTTATATTTTGTAATAAGCGGAAGCTTATGTTTGGGACGATTGATCACAATGTGTAGATCCGTCATTTGTTCTCTACTTCTCATTGAACATTCTTCTCCTTCACTTGTGCAGCAAGATGTGTTGGATCCACCAGAAGATTGCTTCAGAATCAGGTTGATCATTACACTTTTACAGACCTGTGGTCACTATTTCAGTAAGGGATCTTCAAAAAGGAAGCTCGACAAATTCTTGCTACACTTTCAAAGATACATTATTAGTAAAGGGCCCTTGCCACTCGACATAGAGTTTGACATTCAGGTTAGTTCTTTTTGTATACAACTTGCTGACATTTGTGAATATATGCATAAAACTTTGTTACAGACTGAATCATTAAGTCAAACCAATTTAGAAGCTGTATGATGCATGTAGTTAAATCTATGTTGTGAGTGATCATAGGTTTTACGCACGAATATGAGGCAATGAACCGATTTGTATCTGATGTTTATCCAATAATTTGCTTACCTTTGTATATAATTAAACATTGGACATCCAGGACCCTTTTTTTTTGGTGTGGTGGTGGGCCACAATCATAATGATTCATGCCTGTCAACATTTTGGTGTGGTTTGCTTCTTCATCAGATCATGCAGACTTTTTCTTATCAATGGGAACAGATCCCTTTATTTCATCAAATAGGATTGTATCTTTACTCCTATTTGACTGTGTGCTTAGGCAGCAGCATTTAATTTACTAATGGAAAGCCTAATAAAGTGTAAATGATGATAGAAGTGTATGACGTTTAGAGCCTGACTTTGGTGCACAAATCACGACGCACAATCAGTACTCCAGTAATATACTGGCTGCATGTCTGGCAACAACCCCACAATTTACTTTCAGACCAGCATGCTACATTTGGTCGAGGCAATATTCGTATCAGCTATTGCCTATTGGTAAATCATATTGCTGCAATTAAGTTCAAAGAGAATCATAGTACTGCGCACTTGAATGTTGAATTTTCAGATGACTCTGAATACATGTATTAATTTTCTTGAGGACTGAGGACATATTTTATGTGTTCTTGCAGGATTTATTTGGTGAGCTACGACCAAACATGTCTAGGTATTCATCAATTGAGGAACTTGTTTCCGCGTTAGTTGAGCTTGAAGAAAATGAACGTTCATCCCCAGTAGAAAAGGTTGAAAATGAAAGACACTCGGACAATGAATCTCAGAAAAGGCAGCCACGAGATGCTGGTCCATCTGTGAATGGTGAAAGCACTGCAAATGGAATTGAGGAAAATGGCAAGGATCATGAAGGGGCAGACAGTGAGAGCTATTCAGATAGTGGCAGCATTGATGGACGGGAGGAAGAGGAAGATATATTATCTGAGGATAAATCAAATGATGGCTCAGATAATGAAGGCGACGATGAAGATGATGGCATTCCTGTCGGTTCTGATGAAGATGAAAATGTTGAAGTTAGACAGAAAGTCATGAAGGTTGATCCTAAGGAGCAAGAAGACTTTGATCGAGAACTCAAAGCACTTCTTCAGGAGAGCTTGGAGTCACGTAAATCAGAGGCCCGTTCAAGGCTCCCTTTGAATATGATGGTACCCATGAATGTCCTTGAGGGTTCGAAAGACTCAAGGGCCACAGAATCTGAGAGTGGAGAAGAAACAGTAGACGAAGAGGGTGGCAGTGCTGGGGGTAGCAGCAAGGTGCGTGTTAAGGTGCGTGTTAAGGTGCTAATGAAGAAAGGACACAAACAACAGACAAGACAAATGTTAATTCCCGCTGATAGTTCAATTGTGCAAAGCACGAAGCAGCAAGAAGCTGCTGAGCTTGAGGAGAAGCAGAGCATCAAGCGGAGGATCCTCGAATACAATGAAAGGGAGGAGGAAGAACTGAATGGAGCATCACAAATGGGGAACTGGGGTCAAGGAGCTACCAATACCAGCAGTATCAGATCAGGTGGCCGGGGCAGCTGGGATGGTTCAACACGGGAGGTGGTCGACAGCGGCACCACATCGCAGGTTCTGGTGGTTTCTATCACAGTTATGGCAGGAGAAGATAAGTTTGCTGTGTGAGCTGTTTGTCCTGATGGGAGGTGGTTGACAGCAGCACCGCATCGCGGGTTCTGGTGGTTTCTATCACAGTTATGGGCAGGAGAAGATAAGTTTGCTGCGTGATCTATATGTCCTGAGCTTTTTGGCAGGGCAGTGCTTCTCTCTATTTAACCGCCTAACATATCAGATTAACAGTGAAGGAATTTCGGGGGAGGTTAACACAGCTTGTTGGATAATTGCTTCCACCACCCTAATCTGAAAACAAGACAATCCTACCACTGATGGGAGATAGCAATGCCTTGAGGTAGCGCTATTTTTCTGATGGTCCGAATGACGTAAGTTGCAAGTTGCTTGGTTAGCTGGTAGTGATGGCTGTACCTGGAGAGCACATATACTCCTATTGAGCATGTACATATATAACATAATCTGACGAGTGCAGGTCGTTTGGAAGATTGTGTTGTAGCGTGCGCACATGTATCTGAGTATGGATATGATGGTGGTACCTGCATAGTTTACATGTGCATACTGTCTCGACGCCATGTCAGGGGTATTTGATCACAATTTAACTGTTTGGTTGCCCGTTCTAATTTAATGGGGTATTATTGGCAACGTCGTAAAGTGTGTCGATATCTGTGCACCAATCCCCCCCCCCCCCCCCCCCCCCCCCCCCCCCCCCCCCTCTGATGAGGGGTGTTACATGCGTGTACACTAACGGTGTGTACACTATGGTGTGTTCACCGAACCGAAAGATGGTATCTGCTGGGCATACACACTTTCTGTCTCTGTATATTGAGATGCGGTGCGACTCCCAAATTCTAGTTGAGTCGTTTTGTCTTCCAACCCGGCATCATTCCGAGGGTTCTCATGTCACGGTTGTTTCCCTGCTGCAAATGATTGCTCGCCCTGTGCCCGTCAAGCGAGAAAGCGAGGCGGCCGAATGACCAGCGTCAAAACGTCATCTGAAACTGAAGCAGGCGCACGAAACGAAACGAAACGAAACGAAAGCCGCATTAATCGCACTGCCGGCACCCGCACGATCAGGATCTATCTACGTACCGCCGAGTAGGAGTACACCATCCCTGCCCCTCCCTGTCCAGTCTCCTGGTCCATCAATCGCCCGGCCATGTGCCGATGTGCGCGTCAGGGCACAACGACAACGCCAGTGAAGACTGCCGCATGACGGCATGAGCAAACCCGTCGCGATCGGCGCCTTTTCCCCGCGATTTACCCGGCTTTTTTCTTCCTTTCTTCCATTCCCAGTCGCGATTGCGACGACCGTAAGAATCGTAGTAGTAGTAGAAACCAAGCAGGCCGGCTAGCCACCCGTAGTTGCCTTCGCCTGCAGTGCAGACAACAGACATGCCCATGCAGTAGTGCACTAGTGCAGGAGCACCACCAGGACCGGGAGGAGATCGAGAACGACGCAACAGCATCTGGACGAATCTCTCCGAGGTGAGTGGATTCCGTCGTCGTGTCGACCTCCGTGTGGCCGCCCGATGGAATCTGCCGTGGCCGTGCGGTGTGGGGGAGGCCGGCCGGCGCGTGGAAGAAGCTTTTTGACCCCTGGCTCTGGGCGACGAGAGGTCTGAAACGAAATCTAGGAGCGCGCGCGCCAAGGCGAACGCAGAGTAGGCCTAGCTAGATTCTATCTACTCTACTCCTACACCGCATTACCAGACCGTATATGGCCATGATGCCTTTTCGCGTCTCGTCTCTCTCTCGTCATTGTGAGGGCGAATAAAGCATGCCTCCCTCCCATGCTTCTACTATGCTTTACTACTGGTTAGCGCTAGTGCCATCTGCTTCTTCTGCAGGCTGGAAACACCCTCGGCCTCTGGTTTTTAACAAAAGAGCCTGCTGGTTCCGTTATATTCCGCGTTGGATAAAGACGCATTGCATTTCCCTCTCACCATGATGTGGCAAAGCAAGGTTTTAGGTGCCTTTCTTCGAGTGCAAGGTATCCATGCGTATCTTTCACCTGTTGGTCACTTGGTGGCCTCTAGCTTGCTGCTCGGCTCGGCTCCAAGGCAGCTTTACCTGTTACCACTTTCTGTTTTTTCCCCTACGAAACGAGAGTACGTTTTAAATACGCCCACGCATTCAACACACATCATGGCTTAGGAGGCGTTTCCTTGCTACACGTGCTATATATAAATTTCTTGGAGGTAGAAGGCGTCATGATCAGCTATCTAGTTTTATTTTTTTTTCAAAAAATTAGCGGTCTAGTTTAACACAATTGGTACATTTTTTTATTTTTTAAAAATAAATTTACATAGACACAAATGTTTTGTTCGCTCAAACTTATCAGTCATGACAGTGTTTTTCTCTTACAACAAGCAAAAAAAAAAGCATCAACCGACTTATCAGTCACATAAACCATCAGGTCATAATTTTCTTTTATCAGGAAAAAAAAGGGTCCACAATTGTGGATAGTATATTTCTGATTAACCTACTTATAAAGTTTGCGATTTAATTAGTTGTGAAAACACAAAACACTTTTTCAAGCATATTTCTTGCAAAGCTAAAGTTTGAGGTGGCGGCCAGCCCAAGTGCCCAACATTCTTTTTGGATGACGTCACCTCCAGTGCAGTGCCAAATTAAAGAAAGAATCTACAAGATGTGTACCTCACCTGCAAGATGCAAATCTGGATGTGTGCAAAAAAGAAAGACACTGCATATATGAGTGTATGGGCTCTTTCTCTTTGGCACTACTAGTAGAGATATGTGATCTGCATAGTACTAGTACTTTTTTTCAGGTAGGGCCATGCTCCCACCTTGGAGGGGCCACACCCCCAAGAAAACAATATAACGCCTTTCTGTTGCACCGGCGGAGTGAGCGTTGCTTGAATGCATGTGCTTGCTTTGCCAACAAGCACTTGCATGAATGAATAGCAATTTTGTGGCACATATAAATCCAATCACAATTCACAATAATCTCATATCATCAGATATTTATGCATGGTGCATACGAAACTACTAGAAACTACAATAGCCCTTCGTATATGTATATGCAAAAGCCGACAGAAAAATATTTTTCTGACGGTGCAGCGATACAAAAATTCGTCACTCACATGGACAAGATATCAGGGTATAGATGCTCGTCTCGCATTTCCATATGACGATAATATGATCGGCTAACTATAATTTGTCACTCAATAACATGGTTTCTTTTTGTTTGTCCTATTGCGTCACTTGTTGAGCAGTCCATCTCTGATTTGTCAAGGGTATACCTATTTAATCCTATATAATTTTTTTTTGTCAAAAGCGCGTTTAGCTACAATAAAGTACATATACTATGACATCCATGCATGCTCCGTACGGCCACATTGATAAAACCGTGCTCCGTTGTAGGAGTATCTCGCATTCTCGTGTGTGTGTGTTTTGTCAACCTGCCGCATGGTTTATCTAGCTCATTGTTTCTCAGCCATAAATAAAAAGGAAAGTATGTTTTCAACCATTTATTCTAGGTTAAGTTTATTTCATTTTTAACCAGTGACGGATAGAGAACATGATTGAAGGGAGACTGATCTTCTTCCTCTAATCTCTCTATTTTCTTTTTTTTTCTTTTCTTCTCCCTTAGTCTCTCTATATTTTCATTGATGCACCTCTATAAGTGGGGCTAGAGCCCCACTAGGCCCCCCTTTAGATCTGCCCCTGTTTTCAACAATCAACTTATTACCCCATCGTCCTGGAATATATACAAGATATCGAGGTTCACAATTTATCCGAGACTATTATATATTGCACAACCCCATCCATAGGTGTATGTATTTTAAACTACATCCATGAATATTTGCCTTTTAAATATCATCTTGCCTAAAATTACTCATGTAATTGGTACCGAAATTGATGACATACATACATGACATTTTAAACTATGCCTTACTAGAAAATTAGGCAAGTTAACAACATAAATAACTAACTAGTGACGAACAAGTTAATCTTTTGTCAGACTTCTTCTTTGGTCCTAAATTTACTTGGATACTTTGTATTTCAGGATGGAGGTAACACAACATTCACTTTAACCCACAACTGATTTGGGTTTCTATATATACTCATATATGCTTCTTGGATTTCTTTTCACTATTCAATGGCATGGTTTCCAATTTTTTGGAATTAGCAAATGACTTTATTAAATAATTCTTAATAAGATTTAACTACAAATAGGATCCTAGTTTGCTATAAATGATTTAACACTTAGTTTTAAAGTATACCATCTGTTAAGAAATATAAGAGATCGGTTGTCTTAAGTCAGACCATGCATTGTAAGTTTGACCAAGTTTTGTAGAGAATGTTATTAACTTCTACTACACCAAAGAGTTAAATATGAAAAATACATTTCATAATGTCTAATGAAGTTCATTTGACATCTTAAATTATTGACTCGTATAAACTTGATTGAACTTAGAATGATTTGACTTAGAACAACTAAAAATATATTGTATTTTGGGACCAGAGGCGTATCCATTATAGTGACTTGCGACGCGTGAGCTCAATGCCTCTAATGGTCCTAAGGTTTGTTTATTATTTTGCTATTTTTACCATTGATTTTCAATTTTTAGAAAACCATTTTAGAGGCAAACCATGCATGTTACCTATTGCATCTAGAATTTGGTTTTTAGAGGCAGTTGCATAGGTGTTGAGTAGAAGAACCGTCTCGATCTAGAAACAAAATCCACCACTACAAAATCAATGACATGCTCTCCCTAATTAACAAAGTCAGGTATTTTTAGGTGTCATCTCTATAAATTGTTAGGTAGGTCTCATGCAAACGTCCGCCTCTAAAAATAGTTATTAACATAGATGGACATTCTAAGGGTTCACCTCTAGAAATCGATTAAGAGACACAACAGTCTTATGAGGTCCGTCTTTATAAATAGTTGTATAAAATAATTCATATCGTTTCCACTTGAATTTGGATGAAGATGAACTTTATACAAAATTGTAGATCTCGATGCGATCTACAACTTTATATGGTTGATTTGTTTTTTATTTGAAATTATTTAGAGTTCCAAATATCTGTTTTAAGTTCTCAAATTTAAAATTTAAAATTTTAGTTTCAAACAACCTTGGGTATCGATGACATGATTTATACCAAAGTTATAGTTCTCAACATAGTCCACAAATTTTTAGTTGATGATTTTTTTATATAAAGTGGTTTAGATTCCCAAATATGTGCTTTAAGTTCTTAGATTTTTTTAATTCAAAATTTAGAATTCCCAAACGACCATAATGTTCACATGGTTAGTACCATAGTTGTAGTGGTCGACCCGATCTACAAGTTTACAATTGATAATTTTTTGATTTGAAATTATTTAGAGTCAATTAATTGTTTCAAGTTCTCATATGTTGAGATTCAAAGTTTTACTTTTTAAAATAATCTCAAATAGAGATACATCATTTACCAAACTTGAAGTTCTTGATAAGATTTAAACCTTTGTATTTGGTATTTTTTTACTTGACTCCATTTAGTGGCCAAAAAAATCAATACAACGTAATATTAAAAAATGTTGATTAAAAAAAGGAGTCTTTTACCTGTGTGCCATTGAAAAAGATCCATATTACCTATGTACCATCGAAAAAACAAAAAGTTCTGATATACCCATACATGACTTTTTCTTTCCCTACGTGCCACTTCCATTCATTTAGCCTCTAATCGCCAGCGGAAATTACTCTTTTACCCTCAATTGTAGTATGCATAAAAAATTTCATCTTTCCTTTGGTGTCGCTGTTGTGTTGTAAAATACTTTAATAGAGACTACAATTGGCCACCAATGCTAATAGCAAATCGTAGAAAATGCTAAAGTGAAGTTTTAGTTTTGTTAAAAATGGAAAATCCAGTTTTGCTAAAATGAAAAATGCATATCAATTATAAATTTGGATCTCTTTTATGTCTATACTCTTTTATGTCTATACGTATTTAATTTAAATATTTTTTTATTTGGGTTGTCGTAACTGTCATTTTTTTATGTATTAAAAAAATTAGATTTTCATTTGTACGCGTACAAGTGATTTTTTTGTAGTGGTATTAATATAAATATAAAAGTGAAGTTTTTTGCAACATAAACGTTTATTGTAGCTCTAGAGGAAAAAATTAATGTATTATACAACTGAGGGCAAAAGTGTCTTTTTCACTGGTCATTAGTCATCAAAATAGATAGGAGTGGCATGTAGGGGAAAAAAATTTCCTGTAAGGGTATAGAAGAACTTTTGAAATTCTCAATGGTACACAGGTTATTTTGATCTTTTATAATGGCACACAGGTAAAAGGCTCTTAAAAAAGATCAATATATACTGACAAATGAGTGTATAGCTAGTGTAGTGGCACAGAGATGTTGTGTGAGCTGAAGGTAATGGTTATTGACATTAAAAGACATTTTTTTTGTTTTTTTTGAAAACCATTATATTAACAAAGAAAACCAAAAGGCCCACTTCATCAAGCGTCGTAGCAGTGAAAGTCCCTGGGAAGGAAAGTCCGGCACGTGGTAAAAGGAACAAATGGCCATACCTAACGAACACAAATAAAGCCGTCAAATGTCATCGTAACAAAAGACAGTTTCCCTGTCACAAGTGTGCTGACCTTGGATTTAAATCAAAAAAGAGCTTTAGTTTCTCGGTTTAAGTTTCTTCCACCGTGCAAGTTGGCATGCATGTGGAAATGCAACGAAAACACGTCAGACTGACTCGGGAGCTCAACAAATAAAGCGCTTGTTTTCCCCTAAAAGAAAGCGCTTTAGTTTCACTACAAGGCACAAGCGATGAATCAAACGTACATGTTGTGATACAATGCAAGCGAGAGTAGGAAAAACGACTGCAGAACACGAACTTTAGACCGCATGAAGAGGCGCCAACTGTTACGGGTTCAACCATGCGAAAAGAAGTAGGGGTTCTTGCATTTTTACCCCTGTTTTTTTTTAAATTGTGATTTTCCCCCTGTTTTTTGGACTTTGTGAATTTACCTTTGTAATTTCAAAATGAAGCATCGGTTTGCCCCTGCTCCATCATCCTCCCCTAACGGTGTTAAATTTTGTCCAAAAGAACATAAATGCTCATGTGATTTTGCCCCTATTTGTTATGTCTATTTATGATTTTACCCCTGATTTGGAATTAGAGTTTTCTATTAGATGTTGACACAATTGATTAAATTTGGTCAAATATATTTGGCACAACATGCAATTATTTCAACTCAGAACTAATATTAAAAAATGTTCAAAATTTTGGCAGCACCTTTGCAATATTTTGCTAGCATCATGACAACAATATGAAGCTCATATAAAATACATGAGAAAAATCATGGAGAACAAACAACATTTTGAAGTCTCACATACAACATGTCAACATATCCACAAAAGCTACAGGTTTACACAATGTCACCATGTCCACAAAAGGAACTGCATCATATCATGATGTCCACAAAATAAACAAGTCTGCATCATGTAAACATGTGCACAAAAGCTACAACATCTCATTCAAGGGTCACCTAGAGACCTAACAAACTAGCTAGCCTTCCTGTTCGTCCTCCTCTTCCCCTCCCTCTGAAAATGAACAGGTTGGTTAATAATTAGGGGACATCAACAAATAAGTACACCAATACAACCATGACTGACTTACACTGGCTCACTGCTGCCCTCTCCAGATTCTCTTCCTCTTCCTCTTCCTCTTCCTCTTCCTCTTGCCCTTCCCCTTCCTCTTCCTCTTCCCCTCCCAGTAGCACTTGCACTAAAAAGAGAGGTAACATGATTTCAAAATTAGCTATGATCAGATTATGCCATAAGTAGAAGGACCATTAATTAATGGAACCACTAAATCCAACATTTTGTTAGCAGTGACTCTAAATCCAAAATTAAAAACACTATATTATGGAAAGAGGTCCAAATTACCTTGCATCCA
This sequence comes from Microstegium vimineum, assembly GCA_022036555.1. Lineage (NCBI taxonomy): Eukaryota > Viridiplantae > Streptophyta > Magnoliopsida > Poales > Poaceae > Microstegium > Microstegium vimineum. The sequence continues at coordinate 4,556,261 of CM039121.1, forward strand.
ATATACTTCTTGCTTGTAGATGCGGAAAAAGTCCACTTACAACCCTTATCAGCTCTCTTGTATATGGCTCTGAATCTTTGTTGATCTTTTTTGACAATCTTAAAAGCATGGTCATGTAAGATAGCATGATGTGCAACTGCAGACTTGCACTGATCCACATCTGGGAACACCACATTTAGATCAATGCATGGATCATCAGGATCATATGAAAACATGGGTGCATCATACTCATCAACATCATCAACTATTTCACCATCAGGATCAAACTCTAGGTCTGAGCAATCATCATCAGAGTCGGAAGATGCAGCTAAATCAGTGTCATAGCTGCTGTCAGATAATATCCCCTTATCATCATCTCCTACCCCCTCATCATCATCTCCTACCCTCTCGTCATCACTTGTTGCTCCCTCATATGTGGTGGCTCCCTCATTTGTGCCCCCCTCAAATAGGTGTACTTTACTCCTCACACTAGGATGACACCTACGTTTGGTTGGTGAAAATTGTAGTGGCCCTTCAAAATCATTTATTTGGGCATTGATGCAAGCTACACCCTTCTCTATATTTAGTACAAACCACTCTAGAATATGTTCATCAGTTTTCATCTCAAATGAATCATTTTCCAAATCACGCCATAAGGTTATGTATTGCTTAGACCCCCACATGCAATGCTCAGCTATGAAATTAATCAATTGCAACAGCTCAAAATTATGTATGTCATCAACAACTTTAGTTGGCAAAGTTTTTCCCTGCTGCCATGACTTTGGAGCATTGTCTGGCAAGCTAAAAAAAGATCGAATTCTAACAACAAGCCGTACAACTCTGTGATTTGGCCTACAAACCACAACAAGTAGTATGCAGTTAGCTAATCTGATTCAAACCATTAACAATGTAGTCACTCTCCTAGCAAAAGAACAGTAAATAAAGGTTTGGGTTTGTTGAAACAACCTTTGCACTTCCATGTTGATCGGTTCGAGAGATCCGGTGCCCATGAGGTGTCCTAAGCACACTAGCAGTATAGAGGAAGAAGATGACCAGCAGTCGGACACCGCCGCCGCCCAGCGTGTGCACACCTCCCCGCGGATCGGTGCTGCCGCCGTCGCCCAGCGCGTGCACGCCTCCCCGCAAACAAGCGCCACTGCCTCTGCCCAGCGCGTGCACGCCTCACCGCCGGCGGGCGCCGCGGCCGTCGCACAGCTCGCGCACGCCACGGGCGGGAGCCGCGGCCTTCCCGCGCACCTGGAGCCGCGACTGGGAGGTAGCCCCGCGCCCTGGAGGCAGCCCCTCCGTGCAGCCGATTTTCAGCGACCTCCTTCCCTTCGATGCTTCTTCGACGGCCTCTAGAAAAGGCAAGCACACGCCCAAGTCTGATGTGTGCTTCAGTTTGGGATGAGAAGATAAAGATAAGGGGCACTATGGTCATTTGGTCTTTGTTTTTCAGATTTAGATTTTTTTTATTTTGTTTAATCCATGTCCATCTAACGGATGTGAGAAGCAGGGGTAAACGGATCATTCAGTTTAAAATAACAGGGGTAAAAACACAAAGTTGAAAAACAAAGGGTAAAATCACAATTAGCTTACTGAAGAAGGCTAAGAACACAATTATCCCAAAGAAGTAAAGCTAGCAAGACACTAGAGCAGTAGAGCCTAGGATCTGTTTGGTTCACGTATGAGCAGAGCCTACCTCGTATCTGAGAGCCATGCTCACATGGGACAGGCTAAGAGCATGCGACCGTGTCGTGTTTGGTTGGCTGCATCGATTTAGCCTGGCTGAGAAAAGATGTTGTTTAGTTACTTGAACTGTTGAACGAAGCAATGTTGCATTTATAAGTTATTATTATAATTTTTATTTTACGTAAATATACACATAAAATACTTATTTTATCTAACTAATCTTAAAAATCTTTAAAATACATTAATATCACTTGATATTCACTAATTATATATTTATAGTTAGCGTCATTAGTGAAGAAATGAGCGCATCGAGCAAGCCAGGCCCGGTAGAAACGACCGATTTCCACGTTCCCGCAGAGCCTGGCTGCAGGGTGCCTCGTGCATGCTGAGCGTGGTTCACCCATGCGACCAGACAACTAAACGATCGGTCCCTGCATGTCGCCAATCTGATTCAAGCGGATGCAAGGAACCAAACGGCCCCTAGATGCATGGTGCCCGTATATATGTCGTCACGTACGAGACGTCAAATGACGTGTGGTATATGGCTCGTCCTGTATGTCATGTGCAATCACTTCTACTTGCATGTATTCTTGCGACTGTATATGTAGTTTATTTCGCACGTAGATCGGTTTTTAGCGACGGTGCGTCTGCTGTGGACTGTGGCGCAGATGATCAAGCGCGCGAATGAACACAGACGGACACGTACGAGAGACGAGCCCGTTCCAGTTTTGGGCGTCACTGTTGTCGCTTTGCACGGTGGGTCGGCGGCCAAGACGACCCAAGTGTGCCAACCACCGTGGTCGTTCGCCTTTCCACGCCACGGTACGGTCGTGGCGGGTCCCGCGCGGCGTCCTGGCTCGCCCGCACGCAGGGCCACGTCACTAGCTTCTCGTCTACTCCGTCTCGCGCTAGCTAGCTGCAGCATGCAGGCCGGCTGCACTACTGCAGCTGGTCGTCGTCGTCGTGCAGTGGTGCACTCGCTGCTGGGGCTGGTCCGCTGGTTGCCGGTGCTTTCCGCCTGGACGCTGCACTATGCCACTATCCTGTGGTAGTGGTGATGTGTCGCACGCAGGACAGCCGGCAGCTAGCCGCACATCGTTTTCGCAGCCACCGGCCGTAGACGCCAATCATGGGCCGTGGCGTGTCAGCGACTCACGGATCCTCGATCTGGCCCCGCCCCCGGCCGGCCTCGGGCCCCACCGCCGTCTGCCGACTGATCGCTGGCGTCCAGGCAAGAGTACGTCACGAAAGGGAAAGCGACCGACCAGTCGACCAGAGCAGCGCCTGTTGCTTACTGGGAGCGAATAACGCTTTCGATTTGCACACTGCAGCATGCACACCAAGGTGGCAAGGCCAAACATTTTGTCGGCTCACGACTTGCCTGTGTTTCAATCATGATGATCAGTGAGCTAGTTTGAGGTGGTCGGATGAGTTTATGATAGATAATCATACTAGCTATTAAGAGTGGCAAATGCCTTTGTTAATCAGTTATCGTCTAGTGTCACTAAATGAGATCTAACTCGAGATTGTATTTAGATCGAGTGACTTTCAAAGAAAGCAAAAGAAAACCTCTACACAAGTATTTTTGAAATGCTACCTTAATGCTAAAGGTATTGATTGTCTCATGAAACAATAAATGAAATTAGCATATTTGAAAATAAAGGTTTAAGCGCTGCGGGCATTTGGTGGAGTGATCGATTTTTTGCTCATCGGAGCTCTCTGGTGGACACTAGAATGATGTCATCGGAGAGTAATTCTAGCAAAGGCTCGAGATCGAGGTGTGAAGTGGTCACCAAATCTCTCTTGTGGTTTCAGAGAGCATGCACTGGAGTTTCCATAGAGACACAGTTGTCAGTTAAAGTTTCAATACAACACATTACCTTACAGTGCGGGAAGAACCATTTGATCGCACAGTGGCGACTGATAGGCGACCACACGGGAAGAAACGTTTGATCACATGGAGCTCTGTAGTGCGCACCGGATGTGACAAAACCTCTTTAGATCGGGCTCACTTGCCAGGATTAATAGTCCATCTGACTTAATCCCAAATAAATAATTCAAATCTTAATTAGTCCGTCAGGTGTCGCCACTTTACAGCGGGTCATCCACCTTTTTCTGAACAGGATCTTCTCATTACAAACATTGTAGAAGTAATACAATAATTTAATTTACATCAAAGTAGCGGAAATTTTAAAGTCATATTATAACTCATAAGTTTTGAAACATAACTTAGTGTCATACGATATTATTACATCAAACTGCTGATAGAGTATAAACAAACAACCGAGTTACTCTTGCTCAAGAGTTAAGCAAAGACTTTTCATTCATCATCTTCATCCACAGTGACCACGGTCATGCAGCACGAAGCCACACAGACCGGGCTGTGGCCCTCATCTGCAACAGGGGTTAACAAACCCTGAGTACGGAAGTACTCAACAAGACTTATCCGACAAATAAAATATTTGGTGGACAAAACAGTATGCAAGTCATAGGATTCAAGGTGTGGTTGACAAAAATCAAGTATTTGGCATAAATGAGCTTTTATAAAAGAATTTAAATTCATTTAATTTCATTCATAAAATTACTCAAGTACCGATCTAGATTTATAATCGGTAACGAGTTAATGAACCATCCATGAAAGGAACAACAAGTAACCAGTTTAAGTTTCATTAACTACGAAGAAGAAGATAGGGTTATGTTTCCATTTCCGAGGAACACGACGATTCAAACTGGTTAAACCCAGCTGAGACTTCCCTATCACGCGACATATACAACACTAAAGCACGCATATGACTACTTTTTCCTGGATCCTCCATCCGAGAACGGGGGCCCGCCACCCGAGAGCATAGTACACCTCCATCCCTTCGACAAACTTGGAGGGTACACACTACTCTCGCCATCTCTCCACTCCCAGTGCGGGTTAACTGTCCTTTAGACTGGATTAGCTAGAGTCCAGCTTTCCCAAAGATATATGATAAGTACTCTAAAGTCACAACCCTAGTCATGCATCAACGGACGGTTCCTAATGACACAGGCGGAAAGAACCCGCTCATCAGTCACCATGATAGCTCCCAACACCGTGTCCGCCCGGTCCCAAATTATTACTTCCAACAAAATTCCTTTTTCCAAAAGATCATAATCATTTGCCGAGGCAATACGCTATGCGTAAGTGATCGAAAATCACTTACTAAAGAAATCTAAGCATACTAAGCATTTTAGCAAAACTTTGCATCTTTAAACAAGTGTCAAGGTAAAGGTACAATTAACACAAGGATAAGGCTATGCATCAAGTAGGAATTTAATAAAGTACGATAATGCAATAATATACCCATAAGTGATTTAAAGTAATCATTTTAAATACAAGGAATTGTTTAAATGCACCGGGGCTTGCCTTGGTTGCAGGGATACGCAAACTTGGGCTCAGATTCCACAACAGAAAAACCCCCTTCACCAGAGTGGTTATCCAACCCAACCAACGAGATATCTACACGATATAATGATATGCTAAAATGATGCTTGCAATAATAGACATGATGCTTTGCAACACTCAAACATGCACTTAAGAGATGAATAAAACAAATTAATATCTTGAGTACAACTCCCCTTCATGAAATTAAACTAAATTAGAGCATAAAGCAATTTAATCAACCCTATTTAACTTGATTATCTAGGTTAATAATTACATCCAAAAGAACTGAGCAAACAACATCACATCAAACATGTCCAACTTGTGGTTGTCACTGGACAAATGACCATTAGTATCAAACAACACAAAATCACACAAAACATAAAAGGATTAGGGTTTCTATTTAATTAAAACCTAATTAACTAATTAGCCATGTATAACCGTTCATCCAAAAATTTCCAAACTTTTTATACAACAAGGTATCAGTGTATAAAGGTTACACAAAAATTCTCAGAATTTTTGGAGCAATATACAGAGCATGATAAGTCATGAAAAAGTCATTTCTTAATTACTTTGAGCATTTTTACAGGATTAAAAAGGTACTAAACATGGACATGTTATATTTTTCTTAAATACTACACATCACAGAGAGAATCCATAAATTTTTGCAGAATTTAAACATGCACAGATTTTAAACAAATGAAAATACAAAAAGCATTAATGTGCAAAACAAGAAATTCACAAACCCTAGCGAACAGAGACCGACAGGCGAGTCCGGCCTGTCAGCACCGAGCCCAACCGCTGCGACGGCGCCGATGACCAAAGAAACGGCGATGCGTCACCGTCGATGACTAAACCGTTCAACCAACACTCGCATCGACATCTTCGCTTCACCCCGAACCCAACGAGGTACAACACGGTAAGAACTAACCCTCGCAACAACCTCGCTGGCGACGATGGCGGCACCCTGCGCGCGGCCGCACACACGCTGGCGATTACAAGCCAAGAATGACTTAACCAAGCATCGCAAACGACTTAGGAAGACCACGCAAACACGAAGCACAACGAAAACGAGGCTAAAAACTACCGCAGTGACCTCGCCGGCGACCATGGCGGACGGCGGAGGTCCGCGCGACATGCGCTGGCCAAAACACGCATGCGCTAGAACAACCAACACGCATACAAGACTAAGAAAGTCTAGGCAAAGCTAGCGCAACAATCAATTGAAGAAAAGATCGACCACCGAGCTCTCACGGCGGTGAGCACCGACGCGGCGGCGCAAAACACGCCGGAGCAAACGAACACAAGCAACCGACCAAAATTGGCTAATACCATCTACCATACGAGCATTAGAAGCTCACCCTGGTTGCGAGGCGCTCGCTAACTCGGCCGGAGATGAAGAGGAAGACGCTGGCGACGGAGACCGTGCCGGCGGAAGCTGGAGCCGAGCGGCAACGACGACGTTCCCGAGGCTGCGGTTCACCAAAGAAGAAACGGTGGAGCCGACGAGGATCAGCGATGAACAAGGAACATAAAACAACAGACAAAAGATCAATGCGGCTTCCGCATAGCCGGGACGACAGCGTACCAGAGCGGCGGCGCTCTCGCCGGAGCCGAGGAAGACGACTTCGTGCCGGGCGATTCACGCGTTCGCAGCTCCAGCCGACTAGCGCAGGAGGTGCACTAGGTTCAGGCGAAAGCCATTGCGGTGAATGGGGAGCTTGGCAGTAGCTGGAAAGCTTGCACGAGCTCGACGATGATGGTGGCACACTCAGCGGAGCAGAACAGAGCGATGGCACGAGCGTGGAAAGAGGGCAAGGGGTGGACGGCGTCCCGTTTTGAAGACGACAACAGAGCTGTGGTGATGCCACGCACGTGATGGGATGTGCGTTGCGGACGTGCAGCGCTCGGCGAGCTCGGCAGCTGGCCGGCCAGGTGTCGGCGCCGAGTTCCCCGTCGCCATGCAACTGCTCGATGAAATGCCTGAACTGCCCCTGGGATTGTTTTGCAAAATGCTCAAGCTTCCAGGGGGTTTCATGAAAAACTTTGAATACCAAAGTTGCTCAAAATTTCATGATCTACATTTTTGTAAATACACACCTTTTCAAATTCGGCCTAGAAATGAAAGTGCATTTTTGAAATTTAAAAACCCTTTTAAAAAGGTTTACCCCCTTTTCAAATACTCTTAAAACTTGAATAACACTTGAAAAACTGTAAACACAACAAATGCAATACAAACTGAGCGCTACAACTTTGCTTAAACAACCATATGCAAAATCTTTTTAGATTTTGAAAATCATGTTTAGGGTTTGATTTAACCCCTCTGGGAATTAGGGTTTGGATTTAAATTTGAAAGTTTGAATTTGAAAAGATGACCAACATTCACACAATTGATCAAACACAATCAAGTAAACTCATTTTAGTTCAATTCATAGCAAGGTTCTCAATCAATAGAAAGATGCTTAATGCATATGATGACATGATCAATTTTTAATTAAGTGCTTAAACACCAGAGGTGTTACACCGGAGACATGCACTTAAGAGATACTAATTCTAGAGGCGGTTTTAGCGTGCAACTTCAAGCTTTGTGAGCACCGAAGCTCTTCATTGCTCTCTAGAGAGGTGCACCGAAGCTTTGTAACAACAATAGCAATGCACCCACGCTGCAACATCTAGTTTCTTGTGGGTGTATAAATAGAGGGTGTGCCCAGGCTTGGCACACATCTCGTGAGACCCCCATGTTGATATGAGAAAAAAATGAAAGGTCAAGAAACACCTTCATTCACATATGCTTAGTCGGTATCACATTAGTGATAAGATTCGGAGTGATCTAATGCATTTGGTTGAGAGTGATAACATCTAGTGGCACTAGTGACAATCATGTGAGCTTGTTACGCTTGGAGGTCACCACCTCCAAGATGGCTTGATGATTTCCATTGAAGCATGACGAAGAGATTGTTCGATCACTCCTAAAGAGGATTTGTCTAGGGCTCTTATGCTCGTCCCCATCAAAGGAAGGCAAAGCGCAACTCTAGTTGACCGGAGGCTTGGAGAGTGCCACCTTTGAGCAAACTGGACTTGAGTAGGAGCTCTTGCTAATACCTTAGTTCCCGCATTGCTTATCTTATGCATAGGGTGCTAAGGTTGAAATAAAAGGGATGTAGTCGTTATCCTCCTATTAGTTTTTAATTCTATATTTGTTTTAGTTAGGGTTCATGTTTAAGTTTTAGAAATAAAAACTCATACCTCTATTAGTTGCCCTCTTAGATCCTACAATAGGTCCACCACCTGTTTTTTCACTCTAAAACCCTATGCACTAAGTTTCATTGCTCCAACTTCGTGGGCGTCGGACCTTTTCAATGACCAAGAACAATCAACATGCAAGGTTATTGGATCAATGAGGCAGTAGGAAGGTAAGATTTGACGCCATCTGGCCACTAGACTTATGCACTCTACCAAGCCTCTCTCTTATATATTTTTTCAAATGTGCTAACTCACAAAGTGCATCCCACAAGACAACATCACCTTAGCACTGAGTTATCATTTTCTAAGGTTTTCTCTTTCTTTTTTTCCACACCACTAGATTTAAAGCATATGCAATGTTAGTCCTCACCTAGTGGTGGTAGACAACCATATTAGCTTTAGGACCCCCCTCTTAATAGTATGATTATCTACCTAAATCTGGACATATTCACTTCTCTACACACCTTGGATAGTGAAACAAACCCCTAGTACATATACCTTTGCCTCCAGACTTGTATCCTCTTCCATCCATCTCCACTATTTTTTCTCACATGTTGAGCACTTCATCTCCAAAGGTCCTTGCCACCTCTTCTCATCGCTCCATATCTTTCCCAACCTTGCCTTGTGGACTAACCTAACATTATTACACTAGTTATCACTCAAATACCAAAACCCAAATGGTGGGTCTTTTACAAACTGAATGTGAAAACATGGATACTTGGACCCCCCCAAAGAATTGTATGAAACTTTCTTTAACTATCCCGGCAACTAGAAATTGGATGACAAAGAGAAAGTTGGATGAGACAAACTCTCACAAGCGACACTTAAGATTTCTCTCTACATAGCACAAGCTTGGAGGCAAATGGAAGACAAAGATCTCATATATACTGTCTATAGCTTTAGATATGTTTGGTCCATCCTGCACTATATAATGGTTTCTAAATACATGATATATTTTGATACACTATAACTTATTATGTATGCTTGAATTATTGTAGCAAACGTTGTATTTTCATAGACCTAAAGGAGTACAAAGACTTCCTATCCATTCTCTAGACATATATAAACCATCTTCATTACATGAGGTATGAATATATAATTGTTATACAAAATTAATACTAGCTTGGTTTAATACATTCTAACAAGACATATAAGTACTACATTAAAAACCTTAATGGGAAATTTAAACCAAGAAGGTTGAAGGAGCTATATATTAAAATGAAATACACGGTATTCCTACTATGCTTAATCATTATTGATGCATTACATTCCTATGAAATGACTTGGTATTAAAATCAAAACACATTGCATCAGTGCCACAAGCAATGTTCTGGGGTGTCCATAATGGATGTCATGTTTGCGAATTTATGAAGATCAACATGAGGTACTATAGATACCTAGGAAATGTAAGCAACAAGTTTATCTCAACATATTAGTTGGGACACACACATTTACTTATGTTTTAAACCTTCTATTGAAATTCTTTTTTTTTTGCAATAGCTTAGAGCCCATATTAATTAATGCTACGAGGACAATCTCCCGGATGTCGTTAGCAAGGATGGCAACGGGGCGGGTTCGGATCGGCTGGAGGCTTCGCGGACCCGAACCAGAAACCCGAACTCAAAACCCGAAATTCCGTTTCGGGTGAAAATCCAGACCCGAAACCCAAACGGTTAACTGAAACCCAAAACCCACCACTATATAGCAATAATAAAAATAATTAAAAATTATTTAGCAACATATGTATGATATATATTACATATTTAAATGTATAGACATTAGACAATAAACAACGCACAATTTCATTACTCAACTTGGAACAAATTTAATAGCTTACATAAACAATTTATTAATAAAAATATATAAGTTTTTATTCAAAATATTTTATATTTCGGATATCCATTGGGTATTTGCAGGTAAAAACCGAAATGCGAAACCGAAAATCGTGGGTTAAAAATCAAAACCGAACCAACCCGCTGAACCCGAAACCCGTGGATATCCACCCGAACCCGATCCGCTACCATCTTAGTCGTCATGGATCTTTCCATGTTTATCCTCGACAAAATTATAACCAACAAAGGCATATTCCACAGCCAGACGCACTATCACGTCAAGTAGATTGTAGGAAACTTCATGACTAGAAACTCTTAAAATTAGGTCATTGATCACAAAATGCATATAGTGTAACATTATGCATATATGTGCATGCGATATGTGTTGATGTTTGCAATATGAATATATGTTGAGGGTATGACTATCATTTGGCCTCATTTATAAATGGTAGGAAAAGAAAAATCACATTTGATGAAAAATTATGAACATTTGGAAACTATTTCTAGAGACGGTTGGGTTGGCAAATACGTACAACCGCCTCTTGAAACAATTTTCAGAGATGGTTAATATTCCTAACTGAATCGAGAATAAGACTTATAGAGTGGGTTAGGAACTCCACTATTCTCTAGAAATCAATCTTCAGAGACAACTTAAAAAATAGCTGCATCAAAAAATGAAATTTAGGTATATGTTTTGATACCCTGCCGTCAATTTCTAAAGATGCATGGACAGAGGCGATTTTTATAGCTAGCCACTCCTAAAAATCAGTTAACCGCCTCTCCGCCTCTTGAAAACTTTTGTAGGAAGTATACATCGGAAATTGGAAATATTTTCAAAATAATTATATCAATTATCTTACAAATCATTACAATTTTATAAAATATTGACGGTTGAGAGAAAAGCACATAGGGAGTCATTCGCATATTAGCAGAATTTGATAATTTTGTCTTTTGCACTGTCTATTCTATCCTCCTTGAGTATACTTCTTACTTAGTACTCCTACCACACGCAAGCTTGATGGCCAGCTAAACTCAACCATCCTCAAAAAAAAAAAAAGATGAATTTTAACATATATTCAGCCAGTCCATTCTTCGTCACCTATTTCTATCAGCCTTTCGTTTTCCTTAAACCGTGAATTCGTCCATATCCAGCTGAGTAGTAGTCAGGTCGGTAACGGCCATTTCTTTGGTAGCTTCACGGAAACTAGTCTCGCCTTACGTGTCTGCCTGCCTGACGACACCTTGCATGGCCGACGCGTGGCTCGGTAGCAGGTCAGCAGGCAGGACTGTCACTGTGATCCAGTCCAGTACTCCAACGCCAATTCTGCAGAGAAAAGAAAACGTTAACGCGGTCATATGAGTCATCCATTCGGCTCTGTGGTCACTGTCCTCAAATTCTGCAGGTACAGGGGCTCATCTGCTGCGAGTGCGAGTCAAGGATTTCACAGAAATTTCAATATAATGCTGCTAAGGATTTTTATAAAGGTTCTCTATCACCTAGCAACACTTATGTCGTATCTATATTTTGAGTGAGGACTTTTGTTAGAATTAGTATAGCAACGGCTGCTTCGTTCTTTGCACACACAAAAAAAGAGAGTATTTTCCAGGGACTCTGCCTTTAAATTTTCTTTTTGGCTCAAAATCTGCATGCATGTCTTTTTAATGTTTGGCTCAAAATTATAATTCCAGCCACATTAAGATGCTTGCTGAATCGATTACAGTGTAAATTAAATTGATGACCAGGATTTAGCATAAATCATTTTGATCAAGTTTAACAAATTCAGAGAGTCAATGGAAGTATACTTGCACGTTTCTCCTGAATTATACAACCAGACATTGCGGTTCACGAGCTTGGCATCATATAAACTTGTTTATACCAGCAGCTGAGCAAATCTCCATGCGTCAGAGGGAGCACGCGTCGATCGGTACCGCGCACTGCGAAATGTAAGCAAGCATGGTCAACAGATCCAGAGGTTTCTCATAAACTAGTGCCGCCGCCGTTTACATGGAAGTAGTCTACTAGTCTTGACATTATGGAAAAAAAGAAACATCTGAAGGCTGAAATCTGAAGCCTTTTCCACATAGCTCGCTTTAATTAGCTTGTCCAATAATGTCCATCAGCGCAAAATCTTAGTATATGTACTTACTTGTGATTTGCTCAGCAAGAATACGCCACTTTAGTTACAATATAATCCTAGGTACTGTATTTACTTGCGCAGCTTACATGTACAGAGGTGAGAAACTGTGTGCTAGCCGTGGATGTTCTTGAATTCCCATATGGCAGTATATATGCCCCCGTTACTACCATATGACTTGGTCAGTTTTTTTAGTTGAGATATATATTTTACCATGTTTGTTGTTTATCCTTTTGTTTTCGCTAAACTTAATCCAGTCAGATGTTTTCATGCATCCATATGAGCAATAACTTCCTTCTGGAAAAAAGAAGAAGAGAAAAGCACAAGCACTTGAGGTTTCATTACCAGTTCAGAACGCTGACGCCTGTAATCTATCTCCTGTCCCCTTCGTCCGAGGGTAGGAGCAGAGGAACAAGCAAATCCGCACCTTCCTTTCCTTCACAGTGCAGCTGACAAGTACTCTATGCAAGTAGCAGCAGATTGCAGATATACATCTCTGCGCAACAAAACAGTTGGTGGATCGCGGGAGGGAGGCGAGAGGATAAGCGAGAACACAAAAGATCTTTGTCGCTTTTACCGTCCCAGTTGACCGGCCACCACCACTCCGGCCGACACATCAACCACTGTGAGTGAATCCGCCATGGCCATTTTGTACACACTCGGCTTAAAAAAATCGAGATCGGAGCTGTCATGTCCTAACTCCTGATGCCACCGAGCGAATGAACACTGCGCACACCACCACGAGAGACGAGACAAGAGGGAGAAATTTTCTTTTCTTTTAGTTTACCAAATGCACGCGCACAATTGGAACAAGTAAGCTGGTGACCAGGAAAGCAATTCCAGGGAGCTGATGGAGAGGGCCGGCCGGGGAGGAATGGAAGATTAAAGAAAAACGAGGAGGTGACACCAGAAAGGAGACGAGTACTCGAAAAAGTGGATAGCCAAACAAAGAAAGCTGAGAGAGAAAGAGAGTAGTAGACTAATAGCAATATAGTATAGTTTATAGTGGCAATAATAATTGTTTGGCAGGCAAGGCAATCCAGGCATTGGGAATCCCGGCGCCAGCGTTTCCATCCCCCAGCGCTGAATTCCAAGAGATCTCATCTCTGCCTCTCGTCTCGTCCTCCCCTGGCCGTCACGGCGGCGGCTCGTTTGGTGCTGCTGGCTGGTGGTGTGCGGCGGCCAAGGCAAGTTGTGGAACTGGCCTTTGCCCGTCCCCAGCCTTCCTTTTTGAGCCGAGCGCATATAAGCGAGCGGCGTCTCTCGCCTTTGGGGTCGGCGGGGCCGCTTTTTGGTTGCGCTCTCCCCTCCCTACCCTGCCTTTCCATTGGAGCGCACAAAGCCGGACGGCACCACCATTTAAAGAAGGGCGGCCAAGCACACGGCGGAGGAGAAGAGACCACCACCTCACACTCCATTCACGCCCAGGATCCATCGATCGCTATAGCTTCTGCAAGCAAGCACGCACGCACGCTTGCCTCTTCTTCTTCTGCTGCTGCTGCGGCTCCGGCGCAGGTGCGTTTCTTGATTTATTGGAATTCGGTAGCATGATCGGGAAAAGATCCTGATTTAGCAGGATATATAGGGCCGGCGGGCGCCCGGGGTTGTGCTCGTGCGTGCGTTAGTGTTTTCTTCGCTGGGTTGCGTGACCTAATGGAAATAAGAAGGGAGCTTGGCGTTGGCGGTCGCTCGGGCCGGCGTGGAATTCGATGTAGAAAGCGAGCTCCTCTCGGTAGTGCCCTGCGCCGCTCCTGGGGGCCGCCGCCTTTCGTGCAATCATCGTTGCTTGATTTGGTTTCTTCCTTTTCGTTCAAGTCTTTCCGTGCTGGTGCTGCTTCTCTAGTATATGGGGCAGCAGTTCGGGTACCATCTTGAGGTTTCCACCGTGCTGGAGGGTTTGGGCGTTTGGCTTCTCTGCCTTCTTAAGCTTCTGTTGGAGACTTGGAGTGTTGGTATTGTATACAGTTCCTACAGAAGGCTAGTCTTTGAGGTCCTTTTGTGAATCGCTAGCTTCTTTGGTTTGTGTCCTCAACTTTTTATAGTTCGTTTCAGTTTTGGTGCTTTCTTGCTGTGAAAAATCTCATGTGTAATTCCCCTGAGAAGTTCCACAGCTCGTTCCTACCATATATGATGTTTGTACTATATATCTTTACAAAGAGAAACATGCACTCGTGTTTGTCAATTCATCTTTGATGTGGTTTTGATATAATTAATTTGTACTGAATGTAAGACTCTTGCTCTGTGTACTATACTGTTCTGCTGCTGACATGGCTGAATCGTTTCCACATGGTGCGATCATGCTTTTTCGTATAGAAGAAGCGCTAATGATAGTCCATCTAGTTGTGCCAGCTTTGGTTAGCCACTTCTTGTAAGACCCATGTGAGTAACTAGTTATTCAGGACATTTGACTATAATAAAAAAACAAACTGATTGAGCATTGGATGGTATATCTTCAGACTCTTTTCTTCTTTTTGTGATGTGATTACTGGTTCTTCTCTTTCAAAAGTTGGTTCTCTCTCACCAGCTGAAATTTTATTCTGAATTGGATTACATTAAGTGCTTATTCTACTACTTTGTGAGCTGTCAAATCTCTAGTTCTTCTTAATATAATGATATGTAGCTCTCATTCGTGTTTGATTAAAAAAAAAGATGCTCTAGTTTTTAGTATTGTTCCCAAGGACCAGATTCACCAATGTTCCTTCTTTCATGTCTTCTGTAGGAAGTCTAACGTTGAATTCTCTCAGAACCGAGTACTTTTGTTAGAAGAAAGATTTGTTCAGTCAAGCTTTGCAATTATCATCATAGTTTGGATGACATCCATGGTTACTTTGACGAGTTTATGGAACCCTGGTTGCCGAGCTTATCTGGGTTCTCTGACAATGTAACTGTAATATTTGCAGCTAAACTTTATTTCCTCATCTTGGAAGAAAGTTTTAAGAGGGATTGACAACTTATAAGTGTTCCTGTGAATCTTGATGTCGTGTTCGTGAGGGCGAAGTGGGAGAGCAAAATTTCTCCTGGCATGCAGATGTCAACAGATCCTAACAACTTTGGGGTATTTCCACATTCATTCTGCAACCAACATGTGGTTTCGTTTCAGACGAGTTCAATTACCAGTGGATCAGGAGCCATACCAGTTTGTCTAGACACTTCCAGCGGAATGAATGGCAATATGGCGATGTTGAACACTACATCTTCAACAATTGTATCCACTGGTTCACCAAACATGATTCCTGATTCTTCTTGCCAGAACCTCAAGTATAGTGCACCGTTGGCTGTGGAGTGGTCCTATCCGGAGCTGCAATTGTTGAACGATGGCCTCAACAAGTAAGATATACTGCCATATATTCTGAATCGAGTGTACGTTAAAAAAAATCTGAATTAAGTAGCTATTTCCATCTAATCTCACCTTAATAATGTGATCTTTTATCCTATATTTACTATTCAATTATTTAACAATTTGATGATGACCATGCCTCGAAATCAAGGCCAAACTGCCAAGATTTTGTGCTGCCTAAATACCTACTCATTCCTGGAATATAATGGATATTCAGTTGTCCTAAGTCAAAAAATCCTAAGTTTGATCAAGTTTGTAGAGGTGAGCAATAATATCTACCACATCTATGAAGCAAATTTATGAACATAAATTTCATAATGTATCTAATGAAGTTCCCATTTGATATTGTAAATATCATTGTTCTTTTCTACAAATTTGGTCAAAATTAGGATGGTTTGTCGTTTTTAGACAACTGAAAAATCCATTATTTCCAGGATTGAGGGAGTATATGGTTTCATAATACTGAGTTTTGTGATGTTTGTAGTTGATTCTAGACAGCAATACACCTCTGTTGTCCGTTTTTTATCCTCTGATGAAAGGAATTCTTTTTATTTCTATAAGGAATTGTTACATGAGCAATTTGTTGGAAATATTGGATCCCTGTCCTCTTACTATAGGTGTTTTTTCAAATTCATGCTTTTTACTTATACATAGTCAAATAAAAAGAGATAATGATGTTTTTGATTATCTTACATTTGAATCCTTTTGGTGAACTGGCTAATGAAATTTTCAGGTATGCAAATGAACCAGGAATCATGAAGTACATAAAGATAGCAGCGATGCTACCAGACAAGACAGTAAGAGATGTCGCCATGAGATGCCAATGGATGGCAGCGGTTAGTCCCTGATGTCTTTGATTTATTACATAGTGTTTGAATGCCATTCCCGCATCTGTTATATTCAATCCGCATTTCAACCAAAAATTTCAGAGGTAGCTAATTCATATACCTGAACTCTGATAGATACTAAAACCATGCAATATGTTTATCCACTATAGATTATTCATTTGAAAGGAATATGTGGTCCCACATCAGCTTATGGATGGGGACTAACAGTAGTTTATACTTGTGTGACTTGTCAAGATGATGTCACCATAATTCCACTAAACCAGTGCCACGTATGTGAAAGTAGATCATGCTGAAGATACACTTATTTGTCCACATCTATAAAAATAATATAATGATATATTATGAACATTAAAGTTAGTGTGATCTGAGCTGGTCCTCCTAAGTATCCATTTGAGCTGTTGCCCCATAGAATTGCCTTTTTATTTGTCTAGTGTGTACTAGAATAATATAAGGAAGGTTGAGACGTCTCTGCTTTTCTCCTGTGTGTTCAAGAAAAAAAAGTCTCTGCTTTTGACATTACTAATAAGGTTTGCAGCCTAGAGTTGGCCTGCTCTTGTTTCATGTTGAGAGTTCAGAGTATGTATACTGCTTGGAAATGTTGCGATTATTTTGTTTACATTTTTTAGTTGGTATAACTAAGATGGCATATTTGATTTGACATTCGACTATAGAAAGCTGACACTGTCAATGCAACAAATAAGAATAATTCCATGTCCCTCTTTTTTTTAGTGTCCAGAAAGTAGGAAATATGTTTAGTTTGTTATAGATGGCAAGCAAAACATTGGTCTGTTGATCCACCTTTTTACCTTGAGTAATTGTTCGTTGTATGCTACTTGATTCTTTCTAATGGAATGCAATGAATAAAAAGTGTTTTGTTTTCATTCTTGTTGTTGATATGATTAGATAGTGATTTTCTGAGGGAGTTTGTTCATCATTTGTCTCTTTCCTTTTCAATTTCACTGGTAATGATAATAGATTTGCTTATAGAGAAAAGAAGCCACAAGACGACGGAAACCTGAAGAACACTATCTTGGAAAAAAGATAAAAGATAGAAAGGTACTCATTGTTTCATTTTTTATAACATTGTTGCCTCTAGTTAGCACCAGAATACTCTACTTGAAGAAATTACTGTTCTAACTCCTGATAAACATTATTTTGTTATATCAAATATATTCTGGAACACACCACAGTCCATGGCTCCTGCATATACACATGCTTTGGTGTTTGTGGAAATGATGAAATGAACTTAACATTTAATACTCCAGTGGCATTTGCTCGATATGATTTAACTTTCTCCGTAAAAACCCAAACAGGAAGAAGCTTAAAATGCAGTTTGGATGAGAAATGTGCATGATGCAACCTTATAATTTTACAAGTAGTATCTATCAATCTATGAGTTCATTTTTAAATGTCTCTGATTAAGGTTTTTTCTTCAGGACAAAATGGCTGAGCCGTCATCATGGGGTACTAATCCTCCTGTTCAGACTGAGATGAGATCTTCCTCTTCTATGCCTCGTAACGCCAAACACAATGGATTTGTCTCTGGAGGTTGGTAGAGTGATCGAGTAACTGATTGTGTATAATGTACGGTTCCCCATTGCTTTTGGCAAAAATGAAATATTGTGTTCTGAGGAATGGTAAAAATGTTACTCCATCTAGAAAAGGATGCAATTCTAGCACAGTACCAAGTTAAAGTATCTTAAGTTTGACTAATTATATATAAAACTATAAATAGTTATGATATCAAGTAAGTCATTAGATTTGTCACGAGATACGTTTTCATAATATACTTATTTTACATCATAAACATTAATATTTTTATCTATATATATGGTCAAACTTTAGACACTTCAAGAATGCACCTAGAATTGCATTCTTTCCTGGACAGAGGTAGTATTCCATAAGAGTCAAAACCTTATTAGCGTTTAGCCATATAGCATTGATGGTGATTCTGCTCTGAAGTTATCCTTGGGTTGGGCCCACTTAATTCCATAAAACATCACCCCACGTTTCAGCATATTTGAGAATTTTTGTGTATTGTAAATGTTCTAGAGTCCTCTTAGTTTCGAGTATAAGCATATGAAATTTCCCTATCTGCCAAATTTTTTAAACAAACATTGTCTTGATTACTTCAGATCATTCAATTCTTTACAAGGTTTGACATGTTTGTCTTCCTTATATGCAGACTCTCAAATTGATCGTGAAATGCTAAATATATTGGAAGAAAATGCTCGACTAATCAATCAAATAGAAGTAAATATTTTAACATCACAGGTTGGTCTTTTTTTTTCTTGTACAATGAATCTTTTAATTTAGCCGATCCTTTTTAAGCCATTAGTTATATTTTAAATGTGTGTCTTCTTCCAGATCATCTCTTAATTTAGTTTGCAACAAAACTATAGCATACCACAATAAAGGTTCATAGTTGATGCTATTCAGATCCATGCTCATAAGTCATAACAACTTCTCGTTGGAGAGAAAAAATATTCCAGCATATTTTTGTGATTAATTTTCATGAGTAGCAGGAGGATTTTTCTGTGCAGGAGTAATTTTCAATTCATCTTGATAATACTTTTCAGGCTCATAACAACATTGATCTTTTCCATCACACAAGAAGGAATATCAATGGTCTTCTACAAAGGTAGAGTTTACCACATTTTATAAACAAAAATTGACTCAAAATTGTAAAGTGTGCACGTGTTTATATGGATGCTTTCTCTAATGTGACACTCTCCTTAATGAACAGCATGAGCCAAATTCCCGGAATAATGAGTAAGATGCCCCCATTGCCGGTTTCGGTGGATGAAAGGCTAGCTAGCTACCTACTCCCTCATGACCCTATGGTAAATTCTTCTGCTTTGCCTATGATCTGCAATCTGGTGCCTTGTTGATTGTTAATCAGTATCTTGGCTGTGAAGACATAGAATAAAAAAAATGCAGTCTCGGCTTGACCAATATTCGGCTGCATATAATTTGTCACGACTAACCAGTTACTCCAAAATCGCTTTTGTCGTTGGTTTGAAATACTGTTTCGTCTTGCCATTACTAAATAATACTCACCGAATAGTTGGTGATACTTAAATTGCTTATTTGTTAGCCGAATATCCATGGAGTATTTAAAATTTACATTCTTTAGTAATTTCTGTAATAGCGTAATCAATGTCATCAGTTTAAATTAGCAAAATGCATTTTCTTTTGATGAATATATTGCTGTTCTCTTATCACCAGTTTCTACTGAAATGCTCACTCTTGATATGTCACTGCTTTCTACTGAAATGCTAACTCTTGATATGTCACTGCTTTCATTTGAAGGCACAAGTTCTTGGCAGCAGTCATTTGAAAGAAGAACCAAGAGTATGGTAGACCACTGCTAGACAAGGCAGGAGCTCAATTTTCAGCAATAGTTTGATAAAAAAAATATCTGAAGAGCCATGTGCATGGAAATCTGCATGGAGAAGCATATGTGAAAGAACAATCCGGCTTTTCTGATGTCTGAAAGCTATAGAAGCGACATGATCCACTACACCACATGGCCTTGAAAAACGCTGTCCAGCTTGCCGATGCTCTGTATTAGTGATTACGAATTTGAGATAGGTAGAGTTTTCCGTAATCTGCAGTTTTCCTCACCTTGGTTGCACATATCGATTCTTTTTCGGGTTTTGTCCTGGTGATCCATGTTAACAGAAGTGTAGCATAGAAACTAAACTTGATATATGAATAATTAGCGGGAAAAGCTTAGCCTTTTTGTCAGTTATTACTAAGGTAACCAACCTTCTGTGTGTATCTAGTATTCTAGTTCTAGTATAATGTATGTGCAAGCCTGGTTCTCTAAATTGCAATCTGTCCTGTATTTGCTGCGTGTCTCTTTAAAACTGCAAGAATTTAGCAGAATTCCAATCAGTGTGCTGTAACATGCTCCACCTCCACAGCAGAGTACCAAGATGGGGATCGTGGGAGAGTAGTAGTAGGAGGAAGTCCCAGTACGTTTCATTTTCAGTTTGTATCACACTGATTTGTAGGACCTTGTGATCAGAGTCGTGAGGGTGAGAGCATATAGCCGCCCATGTATTGTCCTGAGACGTTAAGCAAAATATTCTGAATACCTAGAAATCAAGGGAAAGGAAGCCTCTTCTTCCTCCTCGCCGCTGAGATCAAGTCTCAAATTCAGGATCTTCCGCTGCACAGATTTCCTGGGAAACGAAGTCATAGGCACGTAGGTTCAGAGCCAGACCAACTACGCCAATAGCACTCATCCATAAACCGGTGACGGGTACAAATAGCATAAAGAAATGTAACCAACGTTTATTGGAAAAAGCAACACCAAAGATTTGAGACCAAAAGCGGTTAGCAGTGACCATTGAATAAGTTTCTTCAGCTTGAGTTGGGTTAAAAGCATGGAAGGTATTTGCACCATCGCCATCTTCGAATAGAGTGTTCTACGGTAGCCCCGTGGATAGCGCATAGTAGAGCTGCGCCTAATACTCCGGCAACTCCCATCATATGAAATGGGTTCAACGTCCAATTATGAAATCCTTGGAAGAAAAGGATGAACCGAAATATAGCTGCCACACGCGGCATCAGACCACTCTGTCGAATGAGTTGAATACACTTATTCAAAGGGGAGAAGCTTCAGTTCAAGTTTCCATTTTTGTTGGAAATCCAGAAACCATATCAGTCGAGGTATTTACTTTGTTAGTTTCCGTTGGTAGAGTAAGTTCCATCCCGTGGAGTGGAGATCTTTTTTTCAAGACTGAAGTGAAAGTTGGGAATGAATAGTATCTTCAATAGTGAAGTCCAGTTGTTATAGTTCCTAAAAGTAAACCATTGGCTGGTGTTTATTGACGTCACTGAATCCATTGCCAAGGACATGTGGTATATAGGGCCAATAGGCAACATTGTAAGCCGGCTTTGGATTTCTTGCCAAATGTTTGGAGTCAAACCCCATGGCTTTTGGCAATCTGCGCACGTTTAGAGCATCTCCAACAGTTTGACAACATGCTACCATGGAGCGAAGTTTCCAAAACCCCAAAAGTCCACCTTTTATAGATCTATACTTTATATACAGTGAAATATCTGGAAAGAACTTCCATAGCAGGACGAACCATTGCAAGTTGCGTTCTTGATTAAATACAAGCTATATGGCTTGTCTAAAAAAAAAAGTTGCGTTCTTGATTAAAGATGATATATCCAACGCTTCAACTTCACAACACATCAAGCCTCCTGCCTCCGCCGCGTATTGACCTCTTCATAGTTGTTTCTCTTTGCAGCTTGTTTTTTCTTCTGTTTTCATTGCGGCCAGTTGTGTTGTAAATTAATTTTTTTTTCTTTTTCTCGTATAGTAAAAATCGTGACAAAACTCTTACCTTCCTTTTTTTGAGAGAAAAACAAATTGAACACAGCTAAATTCGGGGGCAATATAATGGGGATAAAACCACTTGGCAGCTAATGTTTTTCAAGCTTTGCTTCATCCATCTCTCTCCCCATGTATGTGCACAGGTGATGTAGCTAGGTAGCGCCCACATTTCTTACACGGTGTTGGACATGTCATCCTCGTTTCTAAGACAGTTTCTTCAGGCACGCTTCTCCCTCCTTTTAGTGATTCTTACCAGAAGAAGCACTGACGACAGGCGATGGGATGTTGTGAGGCCAGCAGGCCGCAGCCGGCGGCGCAACGGCGGCGACCACCTCACGGAGCGCCTGAGCCGCGTCGCCGTAGCACAACTTCACGACGGGGACGCTCCGGTTCGCCACAGCATCACCCAGCTGCATGCACCCATTTACCAAAGAGCAGTTTCAGCGTCAAATCAACTCAACAAACGCACCCACAAACTCAACTAGTTTATTATTCCAAGTTTGACCGCCGTGACTAATTACACAGTAAGGCAGAGCTGTATTCTACTTCTACTCCCTACACTCCAAATTACGCTCCAACTCCAGTTTATTGGCAAATACTAGTCAAAAGTCAACAACCAGAAGAGTTTGCTTAATGGTGCATAAGCATTGATCTGCAGTTCGTAATTCAATTCGTTTATATCTGGATGATCTGACATTCTGACCGGCTTTTTGTTGACCAGATTATGATACAAAGTAGGCTGAGAAGGTTCTCGACTCTAAACAGTATTGTTCCCATCTGGTACAAATTGTTAATCGAGTACTGCTATGTGTAAAATTAAATCTACCATACCATTTTTTTTTTCTAAAATTGACCGATAAATGGGTTGGGGTAAATGTTAATTGTTAAAAAATATTTTTTTTTCATGTACGGTATTGGTACTACCTGGTAAATTTATCATGCTGATTGAAAAAAAAAGAATGCTTTTAATAAAAACAACTCCTACTAAAGATGGGAGAAAAAAGAACCGATCTCATAACCTCATCCATGAAGTAGAAGAAATCGTTGGCAAGAAGGGTGATCTCCTCCTTGCGCTGCTCGCACTCATTGCAGGCAATCACACGGTTCAGGTCAATGTACAGGAAGGTGGCCTTTAGCTGGAGATCCCTCCTGACCAAATCCCACAGGTCATCATCCAGATCAGTCGTCAGATCCTCCTCCATGGACAGAAGCTCAAGTGCCGAGCTCTTGATCCGACAAACGCATCCCCTCAGCTCCATCCCCTGATCCATTGGTGCTCCTGGCAGTGCCCTCTGCAGCTCTGCTATATCTTGCAGTTGCAGATGACAAAGGATCAGAGGCAATGATGTGGACGTATTTATGGAAAGGCGAAAAGAGAAACTGATTCTTGGAGGATGTCTAGAAGCAAACAGATGTCAGCATGTGCATCAGAGGAAGGCCCCCCCCGTGTAGTGCAGCAAGGGGCAAAGTGGTCAGTGCAGAAGATTACAAGATTAGTTATGCATGAGATGAGACCTTTCTGAATGTTGTTGGACTTTTCTTTAACTAAAAAAGGGGAAATAGGAGGAAAAGGGAAGCCAAATTTTGCCACCTTGCCTCTCGGACATCCAGCAAGGTAGGCAGCAGAAGAAAGTATCAAGAGTTGCTCACAAGGAAATTAATGAAATGTTTATAAACAAACACCATTGCAGCCATAGGAAAAGGATAGAAACGTTCAAGCAGAGGTCTGGGTTGGTACCCAAATTAGAGCATAAAAATACAGAAGTTCTGCTTTTATTCAGGGAGAAATATTAATAAAAATGCAAATATGATATTATAGTACACTAAAGAAAATTACGATATGAAATATGAACATGTTTTGAATGGCATTTTATAAAGAACATTTCTACTAGTAGTCTATAATTCATGACGTCTATAACGAGTGATCATAGTTGCTCATTTACCATGAAACACTGTTAAACCCGCTGTTTTTGTACATATACTTCTCACATGATTGTTAGCTTTCAAGAATGGATGATTAATTAGACCTCCATACATCCTAACTTGCAACCAACACAACTCAAAATGTAGTTTTCCTTTTTTTTTCTTATTTTTTTGACTCTTGATAAATTTGCATATCAATAAATTTCACAAATTCATAATCCTGGATTGAGGAACTACATGGTCAGTATAAATGCATGTCTTAATGATCTCATCAGAATGGCAATTTCTGGTCTGCTTTAATTGCATGCGCTTTTTTTAACAAATAACTCTGCTTCAAAAGAACTTTTGAACTCCACGGTAGTCTTTTTTTTTACAAGACAAGGAGGTAGACTATTGGAACATACAGATCCAGTACTATTTTGGACCCTTTATTGCATAAATGGACTAATAAAGCAAACAATCTCTGTGTGAAGAGTTAGACTGATTCACAATAGTGAAATAACAAATATAAGAATAGTTCAACAATCTCAAAGAGTTACTGAGAACTTCATGTAAATTTATTCATCATTTTTGTTTCTTTCTTTGACTCTTGAACTCCTCTATTTTGCTATTTATCTTGTACTGAGATCTTGCTTTTATTTAAAAAAAATATTTCCCTGGTAGGGGCTCAGGCTCTGGCCCCTCCTTTTTTCTCAAAAAAAAATCTCAATAGGAACGGCCACACGAAGTTAACAGCATTAAGGAAGAAGAAAACAGAGCAACTCAGTAGCACAGTGGAGAGATATTTCCCTCTCTCAGATTTGTCATAACAAAAAGTGGAGTAATTTTAAGAGCATTCCACCATGTGGGCAAATTAAATATAAACCTAGTCCGATTCGCTCTCCAGTGATCAGATTAAGCATCCTTATAATAACTGAAAGGTAGAATATCTTGATACCCCTACTCCCCTCATTGAAACATCTTGATTCAGTTGAACCTTAAACAGAAGAAAAATGACTAATGACTTTTTAAAATAAATGCCACCTTTCTGCAAAAGAAAACCTCATAAGCAAGAACGATCATCCTACAGGTAGCAACAAGCCAACAACAGAAGAAAAGGTTGCATCATTTCAACCGTGGAAAGCAGAAGTGATAGAATACTTTTTAGGTGTTTTCGTTTAGTATCCCCTTCACCACTTAAACCATGCGAGTAACACTAACTGAACAAGATCACTGGATGGGATCAACTCATGTTCGTCCAGATCAGGCAAGAAATAAACAACTGCATTTTAGAAGCAAAACAATCATAGATTGCCTCAGCATTGTTGGGTTGGTAATTCCGCACCACTTACCTGCCACAAATCCAATCAAGTTGGATTTCTTTTTTTTCCCACAAAAAAAGGGCCAAACGGAGTCGAGAAACGGGGCACAAACTCTAGACCCCATAAGCAATACTACAATAATCTTTTATACATGGACAGATTTTTTAGGAAGTTATCGAAGGTGAAGGTGAGGATGCTAGCGGTTGCCCCTAAGAAAAAGGATGCCGCAAAATTTTTTGCCCCCTACTCTTGGAATTAATTAATTGGCTTGAGCGGTCTGATTAAATTAAATATAAAGGTTAAATGGGGAAGGGATCGAGTACGACAGCGTCGGCCGCGATTTCCTCACCTCTGTGCGACTCTACCACCGTAAACAGTTGGTGATTGATTGCAGCATTTGCAAGGTAGTGTAAATATAAACACGAAACTAGCACAGGGAGCAGGGAGGAATCAAGAAAGGGAGAAAGTATGAATGCGGTAAAATCCACCTAATCAGTTAGTGCTGGTATAGTAGCTTACCTAAACACCGAAGACACCAGCCCCAGTCCTGCAATCTACCTGGGCGACGCTACGATGGATGTCCACAAACGCAAGTACGAATGCGGTAAAATCTACCTTCTTTT
This sequence comes from Microstegium vimineum, assembly GCA_022036555.1. Lineage (NCBI taxonomy): Eukaryota > Viridiplantae > Streptophyta > Magnoliopsida > Poales > Poaceae > Microstegium > Microstegium vimineum. The sequence continues at coordinate 4,581,933 of CM039121.1, forward strand.
TTCTTTTTTATAGAGTCTGATGGGCATGTACCAACACTTCTACAGAGAAGAAGCAAATTACTCCGTACAGCAACAAATTGTATCCCTACTGCACCTAAAATAGGCTGTAACGCCGTTATTTATCCCGTGATACTTGTTACGAAAAGACACCTCCTGACCGGAGGGGCTCCTCGCGAGATGTCGTATGGACCTCTCCTTGAGTATGTCCTTTCGGTTACGAGTGTTTGTGTGAACAGTTGTCTTTTTCTTGTAAGGAGACAACTTTTCATCAAAGGTTATGACATCGATGAAACTCAACAGTTGTTTTCAAATCTCTGTTCATTTTACATTCACTTTAATACGTTATCAGCATTAAATCATTACACTATATGAAGCATCATGTGAATATGTATGGCTTTGCAGAGTGATCAACCACATACAATAATCTTGTGGCATTGGTTCAATAGAATCACCTATAATTATAATTATCTATGAAGATAATTCTGATTGTGTTACACAGATGCAAATAGGTTACATAAAGAGCAATATCATCAAACATATTGCTCCTAAGTTGTTTTATCCTCACGAATTACAAGAAAGTGAGAAAAAAATATCTTGCAAGTCAAGTCATGTGATAATCTCGATGAACTATTTACTAAGTCTTTTACCAATATTACTGTTTCAAAAATTTATACATAAAATTGGTATGCGACAACTTACAAGATTTGCAAGAATTAGGGGGGGACATCTCCTAGATGCTACCTGTATCAGTATCATATTACACTCTTTTCTTTCATAAGTTTTACTCATATGGTTTCTTGTTAAAGTTTCTAATGAGGTAATATTAACATAAGTATGTGTCATATTTTCTATTTTCCTAATCGGGGTTTTAGTGGGAAATATCAAAGACACACATTGCCTTCACAACTCATCCATGGTTTTTCCTTGAAAATGTTTTTCATGTGAGTTATCCAAGAGGCAATACCAATAATATGTCGTCATATTTTAACCTAATTTTCTCACTGAATTTTAGAGGAGTTTTACCGGCATATCATTTAACAATACTCCTCATATTTGTTCCTATAAGGGTTTTAGAGGGGTAATTTTTATGTCATATCTCCAATATTTTTCCCTATTGAGGTTTTTAATGAGATACCAATAACATAGTGATTTATATAAATCATACTCATATATGCTATTTCCTTCATATTTTTTCAAATAAGTTTTAAAGAAGTTTTTATGACATATCTATACATAAATATTCCTTAGATTTTTCCCACAGGGTTTTTGAAGGAATCTCAGCTTATAACTGCATTGATCTCAAGGAAGATTCAATCAAGGGAGAGTGTTACGAAAAAACACCTCCTGGCTAGAGGGGTTCTCCTCGCGAGAGTCGTACGGACGTCTTCTTGCAATAGTGATCTTATCATTCGAGGGTTAGGATTAGCAGTTAGTAACTCCCGAAGGGGTATGTCCCTTCAGTTGTGACTGTTTGTGTGAACGGTTAGCTTTTTCTTGTAAAGAGACACCTTTTCACCAAGGGTTGTGTCCGTATGGATACACCTCTTCACTTTATATATATTCACATAGATCAATGAAACTCAACATTTTTTGAAATCACTGTTCATTTTATATTCACTTTAATAATAATATTCCGTGTTTGCTTCCAACCATAGAAAACTCATCTGGCCCGGCCTGGCCGCGAGGCTGGGCAGCGCTTGGAGTCGGATATGCGTGTCTGGCCATGGCTTCCAAGTCAGGGTCCAAACCAAACACGTCATACGTCTAGATCCATGCTCATTGTCCGTGTTTAATATGAATCAACTCCACTCTAAGATCACACATCTATGTTCTATCCAATTATCACAAAGTCTAGATTCACATATCCGCATTTGATACGAAATTCTCGTAAATGAATCAGGGAGCACAGCTTACTAAACAAGCTCTTAAGATTTAACTTAATCTACACTAGATAAATCAAACTAAAGCAATCTAACTAGCATGATGTGTATTTACATGTTATCTAGTATTTCTCATCTAACCCACACAAAGTTTTAGAAACATATAGTCAATCCTATCAACTAGCCTAATCTGCTCTAAAAAGAAGAAAATATTCAGTGGTGTTGTCTTCAAACAATTCTAACAAGTTTGACCAATTATAGATTAAAAATATCAATATTTATGATATCAAATAAACACCATTAGAATAAGTATGAAATGAATTTTTATGATAATGTCTTAAATGTGAATATTATTTATAGAAACTTAGTCAAATATGAAATACTTTAGCTGGTATGCAACCTGTGGTTATATTTTTTTTAGAATATAAGTAATATATTAGGTAGTACATTAAGGGCCGGTTGGGCATGACTCATATGGAGGGGTTTTTTCTAGGGCAGACGGAGCTGTTTTGGAGGTAGTTTTGGAGGTAGTTTTGGAGGTACATCCTCCGACTCATCGGTCTTTCGAGAAAAAAATGGCTCTTCAAAATGTTTGGCAAGGCTACTGCAGAGAAGCTAAAGCTGAATAAAAGCCTTACTAACGGATCGTTTGGGAGCGCTCCACGGAGTTGATTCTCAGGGAGAATCACTCCATGTCTGCCAAACGCTTTTTTCAGGGAGTGATTCTCTGCTAATTCCGTGAAGTGATTCTCTGAAATAAACTAAGAGGCTGATACGTGAAAAAAGTAGCTTCATCTGATTCTGTGAAGTAATTCTTCATGCTGATTTTGAGAGTTTAGGTTAAACAATCAAAGAGAATCATTTTTAGCCACAAAATCATTTCACTAGTGAATCAGGGAGCACAACTCTACCAAACATGGCCTAAGGGCAGCCCCTACGCAGATGTATATTTTCGAGTGGCTCTACCAAAAAGTGATGCCACCTGCACAAGAAGCAAATGAGGCAATGTATTTCTACAACGCGAGCTAACGTGCGGTAGGGTCCGATAACTACTTTTACCTTTTCACTTTTACAGTTTTCGTGGAACAACCCTGCTCCTTGCAGTACATAAAGCAGACATGGTCCCCAAAAGCGGAAGTCACCCTACATTTCCCTCCGCCACAATGCTCGCCCCATCAGGCCAGCCCCAACGCTCCAGCGTGGGTGGTAGTCCCATCGTGCCACATTAGATATGAGATGTCGTGGAGGGGAGAGATGAAAAAGTTAGTAGCTTGCAGAACGACAGTAGTTCTTACAGAGGAACCCAGAGCCTCAGGAGAGAGAACGTTGGCTTGTGAGAGGAAGAAAAATTGATTGTTGCACTTTTGGCTGAGCGTGAATAGAAACTGTGGTCCAGCACTTGGCTGCTTGCGTTGTGAACTTGGAAGTTTAGATGTTGCCTCAAATACATTTTGCTTATGTGTTAAATGAGACCACTATGGTTATATGCTTGCATTGGTCATGCTCTCAGTTGCTTGGTACTTTTGTCAGATCAAACCATCACAGCTTCTGCAGGCAGCTCTGGCACATTGCTGCTAGGCCACAGTTCAAGGTTGCATGGACGCTGGTTGAAGCTCTGGCACATTGCTGCTAGGCCACAGTTCAAGGTTGCATGGACGCTGGTTGACGACGTGGAGGTCGGGGCAGCACTCCAACATGGAGCGTTGGGAAGGCCTAAAGAGGCTCCAAGCCAAAGCGGAAAAGAAGTTTTCTGTACTTTTAGTTTTGTGGAGTGGAAAAGCCGCTTCTATTTGTGCTGCATTTGTTTGCGAGCAAAGGTGCGCTAAAAAAATAACACATCAAGCAACGCCAAATGAAAAGTACGGTTTCAACATCATAAGAAAACTGTGTACGAAATGCTGCGAGGTGTAAGGTAACAAACAACAAAGGAAAGACCGAAGGTCAAGACAAACACAAAAAAATTATCAACGTTCCTGTTCTCTGAATAAGGGCGTCACCGCGTGCATATAATAATTGTAGAAATAGAAAATGAAGCAATTATCTTATGTTATCCTACACCACCATCTTGTCTGAACGTCATATAGCTTTTCAGCTTCATCTTGTCACGCAGCAGGAAGACTTCACGCTCTATTGACAACAAAAATTTATCCACTCAAGGATGTACACCATGGCCCATTTCTTCTTTTTTTGCGTGCTATGTTTCTGAGGATCATATCAGTCACTATTTCCAATTTACAACACAGCTAAATCTGTGGCTCCACCAGTTGAACACACGACGATAAACGTCTAAAGATGAACTAGTTCCACACACATCAACAATAGAAGTTATATGAACCATCAACTTGCCTCCACTTCTTGCTTCTCTGCATTTCCTTCCTCAGGTAGCTCCTGCATTGTCGTCAGGTTACTCAATTCAGTCTCTTGTACTGAACTGGAAGTGGATAATCCATCAGCCAGAACAACAGGGGTTGACCGGCCTGAGTTGGAGCCTGAGTATTGCCCCATGGACTGCTTTGATGTGTTTAATGCATGGCAATGTGGGCAGTAGTAAGTAACATGTGGGTAATCTTCCTTTCGGGCCAAGCCTACAAATATTAGTATATTGGGTAATGAATCCAATGTATGGCATGTGAAATTTTTTAAAAGAGCTTGATCTATATATACGCACCATTATGCATATGACAGTTGCCACATATCAAAGCATACGACTGTGATGGGTCCTCCCCCACAAGTAAGGCAGCAATCTTTGCAATCCATCCACCACCATCACTAGCCCCTGAGCCTTGATGATGCTCTACCACCATTGGAGCTGGTGCAGTTTCCAGGCCAGCATTAGCAGGTAGACTAGATTCCATTCCCTGTGCTGGAGTGTGAGCAGCGGGGCTCCCAGTCCTGCTTCCTCTTGCATTGGGTGGCTTCCTGTTTCTCAAACTATCTGATGGTACTATCTCAACATCATTGCTTCTAGCCACTGCAGCATCCAGGTTTGGTTCTTCTCCAACATGAACTTTTAAGCCAGTCTCCTCCCCAAGCTTAGATGCCAAAACTGAAGCTGCTGCAGCCTTTGCAGCCGGATCAAGATCATATTTCTGCACATGCATGATTAATGGTACATATCACAGTTCAGTATTGATGTGGCAAGAGACATGAAAAAATTTGATACCAAGCAACTAGTGAACTTATGATGATCGAGTAATGGCCATTTGTCCGCTTGCCTGAATAAGCTGTTGGGTAAGATAATAATTTGTTCTCTCTTTAAGTTCATCAATCTTGGCTTTCCTCTCAGCCCTCAACTTTTCAAGGGTCTTCTGGTCTTTCCGCTCAACTGTGAACAGATATGAATAGGAGCAAACAAGCAGCAATTCAAGATCATTTTGTGGACAGATACAGAAGTTATGACAAGTATACAGTGCAGATAACCATGCAAATGTATCCAGTCATTACACCCAGAGGAACAAGGGGCATGACCAAGGCTTTTTACACAAGAACAGTTCTTCTTAAGTTTGTTTTCAGATTTCTCATGAAGCTAGTTTTAAGGTTGCTTTGGAGCAAAAATGCGAACTATCCGCATAACTGGGACACTAATCAACTTTCTCATAATTTCTACTGATGCAATTCCCAATTTGACTACTGACAAGTTTCAAAATGTTGACACATCAGAAGAAAAGGGAAATTGAGCAGCATTCAAAACAAAATACAAGCTTGGTGTTCTAAACAATATATTCTGGAGCCACATATTATGAACTGTGAATAAAATCACCATCACAATTTTTTACTACAGACCATGCAGATTTTATAGGTGTGAAAACAAAAGGAAATATAAAACCTCTTACAAAATTGCACAAAAGAAAAGGAAAAATACAAAAACTGTTATATTCTATAAGTTAGACAAGAAACAGTGTTTCCTAACAGGGCTTTCTGGGTACTTACGCATCCTTGTGAAGTTAACAACTGATGAATATATGACAGCGGATACAGCAGGAAGAACGAACATAGGAAGCACTCGTATTGCCCTCATTTGCCAAGTTAGATCCTCATTTCTTGTCATCATGATGGCATAAACAACAGCTAACACCTGAGAACAGGACTGAACAATCAAACCAGTAGAAACTACAAGCTAGGGATATGTAGTGAAGATAAGTCACTAAAGGTTCAACATGAAAGGTAAATTGCATCATATACAGTGAATCAACAACCAAAAAGGGAAAAAATATCATAAGAGTAGAAGAGATAAGTATCATGTGGAGGAGCATCTATTTTAGTATTTCATCACCAGTGAAGTTTCAGAACTCTATGAAATCCTAAAAAAAACATGGTAACATACATTCATAATGCAAATACGTAACTTTATTATCCCCCTCAAAGAAGAACAACAATTCACATACTAAAGGAGCATAATGAAAAGCAAAACAGTGATGAACCCAAAGGTGACTTTCTCAGTTTGACAGAAAAGCAGCGGCGTTCATTTTCAGTTTACACACATTGGCTATTTGGTCCACTCAAATACCTGATATCCTAAAGTTCATCTAATAAATACTGAGGCACTAGCACAATATTCTAAACCCTGGCTATTGCATCCTTGAGATGCTTGCTTCCAATGTATCACCTACCTACGCAAATGAACACATACAGATATACTAGCTTTCACTTCGAATAAGTAGTATTCCCTCCGTCCCAAATTATAGGACGTTTTGGCATTTCTAGATTCATAGCTTTTACTAAGAATCTAGACATAGCATATATCAAGATGCGTAGCAAAAGTTATGAATTGAGAAAAGCCAAAACGTCTTATAATTTGGAACAAAGGGAGTGCATGGCAGACCTTTGCACAACTGAAGAACTGAATAACGTTATTTTTTTCTGTGAACTTCAAAAAAATTAGTATAGACCATTGTTCTTAAGGCAGTATGGCACCGTGTAGTGCCTTGAGTATGCCTTGTCACCTAGGCATTGCCTTGAGAACACTGCCATAGGAAATATATGGTTACTGGTAACCAGAAATTACAAAGGAAAATAATGAACAGAACTGGATTTCTGAAAATGTAATCCTGAGAAGAAATCACAGTACACATCCCTGTATCTATTTTCCAGCACAAAGATTTCACTCTAAATGCTGGAAGTTGAAAGAACAGTTCATTCCCGTTACAATGGAACGATTAATACAGAACCAATTAACGACAGAGTTGTCGTATTCACCAGTGATGCTATACATGAATCTTCATATCATGTGAGAAACTACCCTTTAATTCACTGGTAAACATAACATGCTGCAGCACAGAAAGACCATACATGTATCATAACTCGGATATAGTCCGTAAGATATCTAACTAATGTCTTCCAGTAAAGTGGCTGCCCTTTTACCCTTGGTCGAAATAAAAGAGAGGCATGGCATCCACAATTTTAAGAAAGCCATCTTTTCAGTTGTTCCTTTCTCGCACCCTTATAAGCGAACCTCAATCATCAGAGCAACAAATCACCGTATGCAGCAGACAGTGCCTAGGACTCGATTACCGGAACACGCGTACACACACCATCTCATACAACGAGTAAACTCTCCTCCGCGATAACAAATCGAACAACCACGAATCCAAAGACGAGCAAAACCGCCAGCCGCACGACCAGACCGTCTCAAATCAGGGAGCGAAATACGAGAGCAAGAGGGGGGATGGGGGGAAGGAAAACACGTGCAGACCTCGGCGAGGACGGAGAGTACGATGAGGTTCCGCACGGCGCGGCGCGAGAACTGCGTCCGCCGGCGCATCCGCGCGTGCACGGAGGCCTCCTCCTTGGACAGGTACTGCAGCCGCTTCTCGAAGTCCTCGCGGCCACCGAAGAGCGCCCGCCACACCCTCCCCAGCACCCCGCCCCGCTTGCCCTTCTCCTTGGCGTCCGCCGCCTCGGGCGCCACCGCCTCCGCCTCCGCCTCCGCTTCCGCAGGTGAAGAGGCCATTGATTGCCTTGCGGATCCGCGCGGCGCTGGATCCGATGGGGAGGAGAGAGAGGAGGTGACGACCCCCGAAGGATGGCTGCGACCCGAATGGAAGGGAGGAAGGAAGAAGAGGGTTTGGGCCTTTGGGGGGCTCTTTCCCTCGAGCCTGCAGAGCGAGCTCCCCCGTGGCCGTGGCTGGGTCCCGGCGCTGTAGCTCTCCTCTTCTTTTGGGTGGCTCGGTCCTCGTCGTCCCTTTTCCCTCTGCAAGCTGTGGACACGGAGAAATGGCTGCTGGCTGGGACGCACGCGTGAAACCAGCGGGACTGTGGGTGGATCCAATTATTTTGCATTTTTTTATGGCACGGCTCCAAAGTCCAAACAGCTAGGTTACTTGCTTTGCTTTAGAGCTAAAGCCACTAAAACCAAATTTAATATTTTCACATGCTCCTAATTTATTTTGGAAAGAAAAAAATAGTTTTATGCTAGATTACATGAAAGAGTTAGTACCAAAGCTACCGAAAGGTTTTTCAAACAAGACCTAACATAAATTAAATCAGATAGTTTTTGTATCGTATCGATTGGTATTTGAGTATCATTTCTCACTTATATAGTATATAGATATAAACACAGAGATCATACAGTTTATCGATTGGTATTTGAATATCTATTTGCCATACTCTGTTCAGCAAAACTTATTACAAATACAACTAATTTATAGGGATGCTTTGTTAAAGAGAAAAACACATAATTGGTTATATTCCTTCCATTCTAAATTATAAGATATTTTAAAAATTTTGAAGAGTCAAAACATTTTAAGTTCAATCAAAATTATAGATAAAATTATAAAAAAAAATTATGACATCAAATAGATATACTATGAAAATATAATTGGATAAATAAAATCTAATGATACTTAGCTGGTGTCGTAAATGCTATTATATTATCATATAAATGTTATCAAACTTGAATATTTTGATCATCTAAGATTCTTAAAATGTCTTATAAGCTTAAACGAACAGAGCCTATACCAATAAATATCTCAAAAGCCAACACATCTCTCTCGAAGTTGACAAAAGCAATAGATGCAACTTGTTCTCTTAACAGACATGTCATCTACCACAACCTAAGTGGATAAGTTTCACTACAAAGAAATCGACATCCTTTAATTTTCTTACCTATAAGTCTCCAACCAATAAGTTTAGAAAGTGTTAATTTTACGGACAATTTTTAGAATTATCACGAAATGTTCGTTTCGTTCCCGATCCTGGTACTTATAAATTGCATATTTACCTCTTTACACTTGTCCCAAAAAAAATTTCAATATCCTCGTACATGTGACTGTCTAAACTTGGTCTGAGTTCTTCTCTCTATATTCGGGTACTTGCACCTATACTACTGTATGAGTCCTTGTTACCATGCATGGCCGTACTCACCCCGTCGTACTCTTTCCTCTCCTCGGCATTCGGCAATGCAGACTACTCTCATGCTCTGCATCTCATGGGCAAGAGCTAGCGTCACTATGGTGTGGTAGCCGCAAGTGCTGCGACGGCGTGGTGTGGGTAACAACATACTAGCCTCTGTTTTAGCGTGGCAGCGTGGGCACGTACGGCATTTGCGTGCGTGCAAGATCGAACGGGGTGGCGGATTGAGTCATCAGTGTGGTGCAGCGCTGAGCAGGCACACACTAGTGTGAGGTGTTCAGGGCGAGGGAAGCGTGGTGCATGCGGAGAGAAGGCAGATCGACAAGGATAATGCAGTAGTGTTCATGGAGCCGAATGTGTGTGTGTGTGTAATTTGTATGGATCGATTGGGACCGGAATGGAAGCCAAAAAGTGTATTTTGAAAGTACCGGAAATCGAGATGCAAAAGTTATAGAGAAGTGATTATCCCGTACAGCAGGCTGCTCTGCTGTTGTGCCCCGTGCGTGCTCGGTGCCCGGCTCCAAAATGTTCGGATGGAGCCCGTCGTCGTTCCCTCGAGACCGGCGCAGATTCAGCTACAGTACTTTTCAGTAGCAGCAAGGCCAAAAGTTTGGGGAATCCGTAGGTGACGTTTGGCTGTAATAATTAAACTTCTGGAAACGTTGAACCAGTTGGCAAGGAAACTGGATGCGGGCGCGGCGCCAGCCCGGGCAGCCGTGCGCCGACGGGCGGCACGGCAAGTCAACACGCGCGCTGTAAAAGAGGATTGGGGACAGCTCACTGCTCACCCGAGCAAGCTCATCTGCCACGATCTACCGGCCGGCTCCACCACGCGGCGTCGTCCATCATATGCCATGCCTCCATGTTCCTCCATCGATGTTTCCGCCGCATTAAAAAAATCCAATCAAATGTCATGACGGGGCTAGCTAGCTTTACGGTCCACCTGCTGTAGGTGGCCTTTAAAAGAAAAAGGCAAGGTCTCCCTGCTTGCGACGGAAGTACAGTACGTAGGGTCCCTCCCAATTCAGCTTCAGCCAGGGTCATGCCCGATTGCCTGTGCGAGTACGTAGGCATATGTCGGCGCTAGGCCAATCCAGTCCACTATGAGGCTCGACCAGACGATTCTTTGCAAGCAAGGGGATTCAGCTTCCTCGGCAAAGGAGGACTCAGTTCGAACGACGAACATACTTCCAAGAAGATGATACCCCAACAATATAATGCTAGCTCCTTCGTCATTCTGATCCGAAAAATGATCCTCACTCCAGCCTCTCGATCTACTGCCGCGCGCACTCAAACGTGCTACCAACATAGTACTGATGTGATTTGTGAATGGACAAAACCAAACAATAGTTGTATTTGATGTACGTATTGGTATATACTTTAGTGGAAAAGTACTAGTATATCCCATTGATGTCTCAAGTAAAGATTAAGCTCAAATGGAGTGCCGGCTGCTAGCCCTGCTCATTTGACTTATCAGCCACTAAAACAGTATTTTTATTTTACAATAAAATAATTAAAAACCAGCATCAGCTAGCTTATCAGCCACCGAAACGATTATTGTTTGGTTTTCTCTATTCACAAATCACATCTCTTGAAGGGTTGGATAACACTAAGTGGTTAAATTAAATTAAATAAATTTGATGTAATCAGATCGATTCTGCTATGAGTGCATTACCTATTTACTGTAGAATACTCTCCTGGAACTGGAATAGGCGAAGTGCCACACTGGCACACTGCCAGCGAATGTGAGAGGGCCGTGGCCCGTGGGCGGCCGCCAGCTGCAGCTTCACAGTTTTGCACTCGCGAAGACGTGTGGCCCGATCGCAGTTTTGCACTTTTGCACGCTCGCAGGCCGCAGCGCCCGAACCCCGAGCGCCGGCCCAGAACCAACGATACGAGGACAAACAGAAAAGTGCATGTTGGTTTCCTCAGCTGGGCCAGGAGTCCTAATTGGGCTTTGAGGAGCCATCATCAGAAAAAAAAAAATTGGGTGCAGCCTACCTACACCGGCATCTTCGTGCAGACTCACTCGGATGGAAGTTATTATATGTATCTTAAACAAATTTATCACACGGCCAGAGGTGGTGTGGCTTCTCTCACTCACTGCTCATGCGTGGTGCCGACTTCTTAGGATATCTGGAGCGTGATTGGTTTAGGGAAGCTAGCCCGATCTGGCTGGCCGCATGGAGGAGCTCATTGCATGTTTGGATTTCGTTTCTCTCGAGTCTGGCTAGTGCGGACACGCGCGTATCTTGTAGCTCGGTTGTGAGAGAGCGAACACAGTAGTAGGTAAACAAGTAGACAACCAAACAACTATCACTAATAGAAAAACGGTTTTAGCTGGCGCCAAAAAAAATAGCACAGACGATTTTGGTTATCATACGCCTGTAAAAAAAAACGGTTCCGAACCGTTCGGAACCATCTGTAGAAATCGATTTCTACAGGCGTTCTACAGGTGGTTCCTTAAGAAATCCGCCACTAAAAATACTGGGGACACTGATTTTTTTTTATTTTTGTAAATGACCTTAGATGTAAAAACTTTCTAAATAAAAATTGTAGATCTCGAAAAGTTATGAAACTTTATAGTTTACAACCTTTTCATTTAAAATCATCTTGTCATCGAAAACTACGTTCGAATTTGACAAATTTGAAATTCAAATTTTTGTAAACGACCTCGGATGGAAAAACTTGCTAAATAAAAGTTGTAGATTTTGAAAAGTTATGAAACTTTGTAGTTTACAACTTTTTCATTTGAATTCGTTTAGTGGCTCAAACAATCAATTTACACTCGGTTTAGTATAGAATGTGGTGAACTAAAACCGAATCTAGACACAAGTGAGTCATGGGTGGAGTGGTAGAGGAGGGATCGCGTGAGGGTGAGGTCTTGGGTTTGAATCCCCACCGGGGCGCAACTCGCGATTTTACGCGAAAAATGAGTGACTTGCGACGGAGAAGAGGTGGGCGGATTACTAGTGGGCTCGTCCCACAATTTAAATCTTATTTTTTCTATTTTAAAAACGTGAATTCTGGACAATTATTTCTACAGGCAGTTCGTTAAGAGAACCGCATGTAGAAATGACTCATTTCTACTAGCCCCCAGCCCAGGCGGTTCGAAAAAACGCCAGTAGAAATGGTTTCCGAACCACCTGTATAATCCTATTTTATACTAGTGTATTGTGTTGATCTTATGTATACTCATCCAGTCAACCAAACAGTATAAATTTAAATGTACCAGACCTATCTTAGCTGAGCCTGGTCGGCTCATACGAGCCAGGCTCGCCACTTCTCTGAACCAATCACACCTTTGAAAATTAACTGCAGTGAAAACTCTAACTCTTGATCGCGTGATGGCTTTCTTAAGACATGTGGCTTTCATGCAAGTGAGCATGCATGTATGTAGACGGCAGTGCTGCACCCAAATTTTCTCCCATCATTGAGGGGTGTACCTAGCTAGTGAAGCCATTAGATCAGTTAATCATGCTTGGTAGGCCCAGAGACCAGAGTATAGCACAATTGGAGAACGGATGCCTGCTGGCTGTCACAAAGCCATAGGCAGGCCTCGAAAAAATACGCTCGAGCATCGAGACGGATTGATTCTCAGGAACTGAGGACCCGAGCGGATGATGAAATGCACGTGCTCAGTCAACCGCTCAGCAGAAATTCATTCGTTCTTTGTCGCATTCTGGCTGTTAGCTAGCATGTCTAGAGTGAGCAGATCTATCTGCCTTGATTCCAAATTCGTTACAAAGATTATTCAAAGAGGCCTTGCGGCATGGAGCGGCCAAAGTTGCAGAATTTATGCTCAACATTTTTGGCAACCAATAGTTGCCCGTCACCGAGGTTTCCGGGTAGACATGATGTTACGCATGGCGTTGTCGTCTTTCACTATGAGAGTATTTCAAAAATTCCTTCTAAATCTCACTCTCTAAATCACCATTTAAAAAATTATTTTTATAAATCATAACAGTTATCTTTTATATCTTTTAACTTTTCAATAGTTTTTATATCTATTCCTAGTATTCGAATGATATGGGAAGTCTCTTCGAGATGCTTTTTTTTATGACTAAAGGTTACATGCAGGTGTACCAAGTTAATAGGACTTGAAATCCTCAAAAGGGATTTGGCTTCGGTTTCTCTTCTTCAATAGTGCTGAAGCCATTTTTTTTTAAAAAAAACAGCTCTAGTGGTAAGTTTTACAGTAAATTATTCTAAGTTTGTTATGTTTTTGCGGCTTCAAACTCAGTAAATAATAGCCTGGCTCGGCTCCTTGGGGCTCTATAGCAAGAGCGTGAGAGGCTAGAGCTCGAGTCATTCCAGAGGAGACCTAAGTCTTCTTATCAAGTCATCATAACTCATAAGTGAAGCTGATATCAGTTTGGTCACAATAACAGGCTTCTATCGGTAGTCGTCCTTTTGTAGTTTTCTTGGTAGCATCAAGGCTCAAGATGATCTAGTTCTAATAAGTGTTAATTATTATAGGGAGACATTTAGAGTAGCTAGGATTCTTACTTTCTGACAAGACCCGATATGGATCGGTAAGGGATTGGTCCGATCTTCACGACAGTAGGTCACGAATCAAGAGATAACTTGCTGCGAACAGCAGGGGATAACTAGTTTTATACCTGTCCAAGGTTGGATGCGACCAAGCGACGGGGAGAGAGGCACCGAAACCGCGAAGACTTCGACTCGATCTCCGAACGACCGCAGAACCACAATCCGGAACTAATCCACACATATACGGCGCAGCCGAATGGAAGCCGTAGAGCACGAAGTAGGGGATCCCAGAGGAATCACTTCACAAGTCCAAAAAAAACAAGGAAGAACAAAGGTTTGAGTAAGACACTCAACAACTCGGCTGTAATACCATATAGGTTCTCAAATTATCAAAAGTCCCTAATAGCTTAGATGTAGGGGATATTTATACTAGAAACAACCCTCCTAGATAGGTGTGAAAATGAAAAGGAGTTTCTGAATATAAGCTATGTGAAAGGTCACCACGAGATGGCTTCCCGTAGTGGCTTCGTGTGACTGTTGGCCTACAGAGCAGTTTCCACCAAAGTGACCATAACTCCTTATTGAGAAGTCCAATTGACGAACCGTTTGTTGGGTGTGAAAGTAAACTTGAAGAGCTTTCCAGACATGTATACCATGCATCACGAAACATTATAGAATAATATAGTTTCACAGGAGAAGTTAAACCAACATTCTGTCCTGTGAAACCATTGACCTTCTGAGCAGTCTTGACTAATCTGTTCGTATCTCAAAACTGGCACGTCCATAAGTGGTGAGGTTTGTTGCATTGGAAAATATACTTGAAGAGATTTCCAAAATGTCCACATTGGCCTCAAAAGCTTCTCGGAGTAGAGAGATATGATCATTTCTTTAACTGGTCCGTTTTGGACTCCACTGGTCCGAATTGGTCCGTTTTGGACAACTGGTCTATTGGGTTTCTGGACTGGTCTGAACTGGTCTGTTGCTTTTCTTCTTCCTGAGAGAACTGGTCCATTTCTTCTACTGGTCCGTTTTTGGTCTGTAGCTTTTCTTCATGTAGAGTAACATCCTCCTCTTAATGTGTATACCTAAGTACAACCAAAGTAGAACACTTAGGTAGTATAACATTCTTAAAATTATTAAAGTTAATTTCAGATAGGAATGAATTCACCTTTTCATGTAGTTTAGTGGCATGACTAAATGTAATTGGGCCATGATTTATATCATTTGTAGAAGATAGTGAATATTCTTCATGTTGCACCACATGCTGAGCTAGCATGTCCTTATCATCCTCCCTCTCTTGAAAAGGAGTCGTCCTCGACTCTAATTCTTCTAATGCAAAGAATTGTGCTAGGACATCGCTTTGTAGTATTGTGATAACATCAAGATCTCCTTCTTCCATCACACCAAGGTGTTTGAATCTATAGTCATATAACCCAAGTAGTAGCCGTATAGGTGGAAGCCAAAAGGAATTAGAATAAAATGTAGCTTTCACCTTGAATGGATACTTAGAACTAATGGTGAATGTTGATTGCCTTGGCACGGTCTCATCATCCTCCCTCCCTTTATGAAAAGTCGTCCACGACTTTTGTTTACCTGAAAACAATCTTGAAAAAACAGAGGATGGATGCACATAATGATTCCAATAATCTATTATTTCATTTTGTCCATTTTGTTGTTTATAATTCACATTCACATTATTTCCATGTATGAAATACTCTCTCAACTTTGAAGAACCCATAAATAGTTTTGAACATGAGAGCACACAAATTTCTTCCAACCCAATAATTTGATTCATGTTATCATGTTTTATCTTTGCAAGATCATATATATCAAAAGATAAGAACGAAACATTCTTAACATCCGTACTACATGGGTCAAAGAAGCACCTGTCAAACTCAATGGTTCCAAAAGATGATGAAAAAAATTCTAGTGGGGGAATTGAACATGTTTGCTCAAGATTTGTTTCTTTAGATAGAAGATATGAACAAGGGAACAACATTTTTGATTCTTTATAGAGATTACTAGACAATCTTTTCACCTCAAGTTCAGAAAAATATGGCTCAAAATAATTATTACAACATCTATTTAACTTCGAATCAGCAAACTTATCACAAGTTATGGAAATAGCATAAACATAGAACTTGCCTACAGCATGATGTCCAATCAAATTGAATGTAAACATGCAGCTATAGAGAGTATTCAAAGATTTCAAGGATGATATATTAAAAACATTCTCAAGGATTTTATTGATGTCAACATATTTATCAAACATGACATAGCCCACATAAGAAGGATGAGATTTTTTTGTGAAGAATTCATCATGAGTATATACTTTCACACTATCAAATCTATTTGCAAGCAATGTATCACATATATGAATGCACAACATCATGTGTATTAACCATATTAAAGAATAGAAAAAATCATGTATGTTTGAACAATGGTCATCAACATCTAAAAATGCAACACATGTATGAGCACATGAATCTAGCAAATGTATGAGCACATGAATCTAGCAAATCAGCACCATGATCTATTGCACTTGAACCCGATTTCTTATCACAATTACTAACAATTTTATTTCGCAAACTTAGATCTGAATTTTTTTCATTACCTTCTAGACTTTGTGATGGTGCGAGCATCATGGATGGCGCTTCTGATATTTTACCATTTTCCTCGTCATGATTCATGTTTTGGGCAATACACAATTGGTTCGAATAGATGGATACCTTCTCACTTCCCTCAACATATATGGTGATGTCAACAGTAGTCATCTGTTGCTTATTCTTATTCTAAACCTGCATATTTGAAAAAACAACACTAGGAGTAGAGATAAGAGTATTAGTTTCAGAAATATCCTCACATGACCTGCATTCTAACTCTCCATTTTTTTGTGGTGTATCTCTTACACTCGCATTGTGGATACTCTCAACATCATAGTGTGTGGAATCACACAACTCATTTGTGGTTTCACTCCCTCTCAGATTGGTAATATGGCTCTCATTCTCACATAGGTTTTGATGCACAGTCACTTCAACATCTTGTGAAGCAACATATGCATATGTATCATTGTCCATGACCATCACTTCATCTTTCTTGTCAAATATTAGGGGATGGTCATAATTCACCATATCATTTTCTCCATGAGCCTGCATCACACAAGGAACAAGACTAGAAGAAGCTATTATCATGTTAGTAGTAAATAATTCCTCACATAATTCATCTTTTTTTTCAGTCGATTTTTGTGTATCTCTCTCACAATGAATGTTGTGACTCTCCTCCTCGCATATAGTGGAATCTCTCGTATTTTTATTTTGAACTCTCACATTTCTCACATGGGTTTTGCTGTCCAGTCACCACCTCTTCCAGTTGCATGCTGAAATCATCATCTAGTAAATGAGAAGAATATCCTCCAAAAACAGAGGTATCAAGATTCTTCTTATACCTTGGAGCTGAGATGGGTTTGCTTCTATATGATCTTCTTTGTATCTCTCGCTGAATTTTTCTTTGGGAGGACATACAATAATCTTCATCATCAATGAGCACGCGGGGGCAAAAACTATGCCCACGAGCACCTCTCCCATGCTGTCCACTACGGGCAATGTGACCACAGCGAGAGTTGGACCGGCTATGTTGTTGTGGAGTCCGCCCACCCACTGCAAGAAGATGTTATCAAACATCATCTCCATGGCCTCCACTAGAGAGTGTTGTAGTTGACGAAACTCAATCCGTGTGACTGGTGATTCTTTTTCTCCATATCGACCACCACGAATACTCGAATTGGATTCTGTCATATTAGCACTTATGCAAGAAAAGTGGATAGATAAATTTGTGGAATCACACAATCTCACCTCTTACTTACCAATGTTCTTGCCTGTTCTCAAGGACAGTGAGCATGCTTAGTGTAGCAGCTCAACGAAAGTGATTGAGAGGTCGCAAGGATTACGAGTCAAACGTCCCGGTTTCAGTTTTTTTTTGTGGAGCTGTAGGTGGCTAATCAAGGGAGGCTATGGTACTGCAACCCAAATGGTTTGATGTGCTCAAAAGATATGAAGTTGCTGCTATCGAAAACTACCACCAACTTGAATTATAAACTGAAATTTTTCAGTAAACAACTGCAACAAAACCCCTTCAACTTCTTTTTTTCTCTCTATTTTTATCATTTTTTTTGTCTCTGTTCTTTCTTCTTTGATTTTTTTCTGATTTTTTTTTCTAACAGGGAGTGCGGAGAACAAATGAAACACAACACAAAACTATATGAAGATGGTAACTAGCAACTTGATGAACACAACAACACACAGATAACAGTACCGCCAAAAGGCTATAGGATTTTCTGTGGCTTTTTAGTGGACTTTAGGTGATGAACAAAAGCAATACTATATGATGGATAAAATGAAGGTAAATATGTAGATGATGGTAAGACCTACCATGACAACCAAAGATTTGATACCACATAACAAGACCCTATATGGATCGGTAAGGGATTGACCCGATCTTCACGACAGTAGGTCACGAATCATGAGATAACTTGCTGCGAACATTGGGGAATAACTAGTTTTATACATGTCCAAGGTTGGATGCGACCAAGCGACGGGGAGAGAGGCACCGAAACCGCGAAGACTTCAACTCGATCTTCGAACGACCGTAGAACCACAATCCAGAACTAATCCACACAATACGATGCAGCCGAACGGAAGCCTAGAGCACGAAGTAGGGGATCCTAGAGGAATCACTTCACAAGTCCAAGAAGAACAAGGAAGAACAAAGGTTTGAGTAAGACACTCAACAACTCGGCTGTAATACCATATAGGTTCTCAAATTATCAAAAGTCCCTAATAACTTAGATGCAGGGGGATATTTATACTAGGAACAACCCTCCTAGATAGCTGTGAAAATAAAAAGGAGTTTCTGAATATGAGTTATGTGAAAGGTCACCACGAGATGGCTTCCCGAAGTGGCTTCGCGTGACTGTTGGCCTCCAGAGCGGTTTCCACTAAACTGACCATAACTCCTTATTGGGAAGTCCAATTGATGAACCGTTTATTAAGTGTGAAAGTAGACTTGAAGAGCTTTCCAGACATGTATACCATGCATCACGAAACATTATAGAATGGTACAGTTTCGCAGGCGAAGTTAAACCAACATTCTGTCCTGTGAAACTGTTGGCTTTCTGAGCAGTCTTGACTAATCTGTCTATATCTCAAAACTGGCATGTCCATAAGTGGTGAGGTTTGTTGCATTGAAAAATAGACTTGAAGAGCTTTTCAAAATGTCCTCATTGGCTTCAAAAGCTTTTCGGAGTAGAGAGATATGATCATTTCTCTAACTGGTCCGTTTTGGACTCCACTGGTCCGAACTGGTCCGTTTTGGACAACTGGTCTGTTGCTTTTCTGGACTGGTCTGTTGCTTTTCTTCTTCCTGAGAGAACTGATCCGTTTCTTCTACTGATCCATTTTTGGTCTGTATCTTTTCTTCATGTAGAGTAACATCCTCCTCTTGATGTGTATACCTAAGTACAACTAAAGTAGAACACTTAGGTAGTATAACATTCTTAAAATTATTAAAGTTAATTTTAGATAGGAATGAATTCACCTTTTCATGTAGTTTAGTGGCATGACTATATGTAATTGGACCATGATTTATATCATTTATAGAAGATGGCGAATCTTCTTCATGTTGCACCACATGCTGAGCTAGCATGTCCTCATCACTTTCGGTTTGTTCATTTGAGCTTATGAGCCCACTTTATTAGTCATGATATAATATTTTTCTCTTATAACAAAACAACATTAGCTAGCTTATCAGCCACAAAAACAATCAGCTGGACAAGCGTATATTTTTCGTCCAGCAGCTATCGCACAATTATATTTTCCATCCGACAATAGACCAACTAAAATAAAGCACCCCTTAACACAAGTATCCTACCTAGCATGCTAACTGTTACAGACTTATATTTTTCATCCAGCAATAGATAAATTTTTTCTGCGTACAAAATCAGAGAGGTGTAGCAGATTGAGATACATATTTATACTGGTTCAGGTAAAGTGTATCCTAAATAGAGTTCATAATGCTTGTCCATGTGACATATGGTTTGGGTTACATGGATATGGTGCTTTGCAGAGAGATTTTCACGATGGTGAGATAGTCAATCAGAACTCCTTACTTGTCATTATATAGCTTGACGGGTGGGGTTATAGGTTCTAGTTTATCACAAGAAAATCTAGTCGGATTTGAGCAAATATTTATAATTTAATTGACTTCTATGCATATATAGTTGAGATCTTTTCTTCCAAGTAATTGAGATACCTCGTTTAATTTAGGCCTCTTTTGTTTCACACACTCAACCCACTCTTTCCTAGTTGAAGTGTTGTTTTCCTTACAACGAGGATGAAAGGATCAAGATGTCCAAGTGAAAGGTCCTAGATGGCTAGAGGAGGGGGGGTGAATAGCCTAATAAAAAATCTACAAATCACTAGAGCAAAGGTTAGATAACACTAAAGCGAAGCTTTTTTCTCTAGCTCTAATAGGGATGCAAAGCCACCTAATTAAGCAATTCTAGTTAACTAAGTGCCTACACACAATAGCAAGAACCTAAGGCACTTAGCTCAAGCAAGCTAAACTAGCTAAGTAAGATATGAATGTAAATGCTAGGAAGAGGATGATTGTTATACCGATGCCTTGTGAAGAGAATATACCAATGTGAAAACCAATCACAAATAAGATCACCAAGAGTAGCCGGGAGACAAGATGAACACAATGATTTTTCTCCGAGGTTCACTTGGTTGCCATCAAGCTAGTCCCCGTTGTATCGACTACTCACGTGGTGATTCGGTGGCTAATAGGCAATCACAAGCCTAGCCCACTACTCGGGCGCCACAAGAATCCACCCAAATGAGAGTAACTCAATGACACGAGCAATCCACTAGAGTTACCCTTTGGTGCTCCGCCGAGGTGGGTACAAGCCCTCTCACAATCGATGAAGCCGGCCACGAACAATCACCAACACGTGCCGAAGCTTCTGCACAATCGCCAAGCCGTCTAGGTGTTGGCAAACACCAAGAATAACAAGAAATCCCGTGGTGATGACGATGACCAAGTGCCACTAAGATGCAATGCAAAGATCAAAGCACTTGGTTCACTCAAACTCTCATGAAATAGCAAGCAAAGCAAAGCAAAGTAAAGAGAGATGAGTTGTGGGCTAGCTCAAGCAAGCACAAAGAGTGAGAATGAATGGGAGGTGCAAGAGTTGCTGCTTGAGCCAGCCAAAAACACTTATATAGCCCTCCATCAAAAGCTAGCCGTTTTGCCCCTTCTTTGCCACTGTTTGCGTGCCTCCAGACGCACATTGAAAGGGGGGGTCCGGACTAAAGCGCATGCGTCCGGACCCTCCTCCACTTTGAATCCATCCGTTGGCGCCCTTTCTGGTGTCGACGTGTCGCCTTCGGACGCAGACAACAGTAGCGTCCGGACTCGCTTTCTTCTGCGTCCGGATCCAACTCAGAGAGCATCCAGAGAGCGCATTTGCTCCGGACGCGCGTCCGGTGTCCTGCGTCCGGACCATACTCAGCGTTCGGTCGCTACGCAAAGAGCAACCAGAGAGCTCCAAAGCTCCGGACTCACGACCGGAGTCCTACGTCCGGACCTTCATCCACGTCCGAAGGTCCTGTGTGCTGCCAGCCGAGGCTGGGGTATGCTACCGGACACATCTGCGTTTGTCCGGACTCAGCTACCCCAGTGTCCGGACCTTGCGTCCGGACCCCTTTTCCTTGTCCAAATAGATTGCTTCTTCTTCTCCAAGTCTTCAAGTGCCAACACCATGTCTTCCAAATATTTGTTCCCTGTGTTAGCCTTTGCAAAGATATTTTCTTGGATTTGTTTCGTCTTTGTGTCACTTAGGTTCATTTTATATGTATGCAATGCAAACCTAGTGGCACAAGATAACCGCAATCGAAACGAGTTTTTCCTTCTTGATAGTACGACTATCTATCCTAAATGTGATCACACTCTCTATAGTGTCTTGATCACTAAACCAAAAATGGCCCTATGATATACCTTTGCCTTGAGCCCATTTTTGTTTTTTCTCTTTTTTTTTTCTTAGTCATGGAGCACTTGATCTATCATGATCCTTCATCTAGCTCCACTTGTCAATTTGGTTCACCCTATCTTGATCATTCACTTAACAATAGGGTTAGTCCATAGGTGTCATCAATTAACCAAAACCAAACTTGGGCTTTCACCAAGAGGGGGGGGGGTGAATTGGGCTTATTTCAAATTTCTAAAGAAAATATGAAATCCTATCAAGTGCCAATCACCCTGTGCCTAACGATTTGTGTGCCTTAGACTATGAAAGCGGTAGCAAGCCAAGGAAAGCGAAAACACCCTACACAATTCTAGTATGAATTGAAGAACAAGTGCGGAATGTAATGCAGTATGAAAGAGCTAGGGAAAGAGATTCTTGACACGGCGACGTTTTGCCGAGGTATCGAGGAGTCGACACTCCCCCTAGTCCTCGTTGGAGCACCTCGCAAGATATTACTCCCCCTCAATCCCGCGCAAGGGATGAGTGCTCTCTACGGGCTGGTTCTTTGCCACTCCGGCTCGGTGAACCGCCCACAACCGATCACAAGTCGATGGAGAAGGGCCGCCGACAATCCTCCGACGATCAACTTCCTCCCAAGCACCACCGGACCGTCTAGGTGATGTCGATCACCAAGAGTAATAAGCCTTGATCTTCACTTGACTCACTCAAGCTTCACAACTAGAGTGGATGCACACTTGAACTCTTGGATGAACTAGAGGAGAGAAAGATGGATGGATTCGCAAATCACTCTCTCTCTCTCTAGGGCTCTTGCTCTCTTCCCAACCTTCTCAAAGAACTCAGCAACTCAAAATGAGCAAAGGCAAGGTGGGAAAGCATGGGGTGGGCTATAAATAGCCCCTCTCACAAACTGCCTCGGGCTGAGAAAAACTGTCTGTTTTAAGTTGGCGACAGACGCTCCGACGCCCTGCCCAACGGCTAATTATTGTGCACGTCAGCAGACGACGGACGCTCCATCGCTTGGCGACGGACTCTGCGCCTCAGCGTCCGGCGCCAACTCGCTGCTCTCGGGTTTCTGGGAAAATATTCCTGGACGCTCGCTAGCGTCCGACGCCCATGCGACAGACACGTCCGTCGCAAAATGGACACCTCTGGAGCTCTCTGTGTCAGCGACGGACGCGATGTCATGCATACGCCATCGTCCGGCGCCAGCGTCTGGCGCGCCAGACACGCGTCCGTCGACATCGACCTTAGCATCCGACGCCCACAAAAGGTCTTTCTCAACTCCGGTTTTCGTCGCGATGAATTCGGGAGTTGTTCTAGGCTATCTTACGATCACCATAGGCTTGCTTAGAGCTAAGGAAGTCAAGTGTGCACCACACCTAAGTCATGAAGCTCTCCTAAATCAAGCTACTAGTCTAGATCCCTCTTGATAGTACGGTCAAAGATCAAATAAAGCCCTATCTAATTCTAAGTGCCCATCATCACCTTATGGCACTTAGCCTATCACTCTAGGGTCTTCATCATGTCGTCTTTGAAATCCGAAACGATATCCATCTTGGGGGCTAAGTGATAACCATTGATGCCTATTCATGTTGATCACTATGGCTAAGCTACGCATAGTCTCTGCAAAACACACAATAGCCATAATAATCTCTTATTGTCGTTAATCACCGAAACCATTAAGGCCATGATTCTTCAGAGGATACCGGAGGCCAATATGACGACACTTTCTAACCTTGTCACTTACATCTAATATATACTTAAATTTGTGCAACTTACATCTCTAGAATTGCTATGATAGTGTAGTTTATATTAGAGCCTATGGTGCTAAACTTTTATTCAAATAGACGAATATATATATACTCTCTTGAACCTTAGAAACATGGTGTAAATTTGGCTCATAAGCAAAAGAGGTGGTAAAGAGGATCATTAGTGTGCTCCGATATGACATGAATGGCTCCAACATCACCATTATTCTCCACAACATCATGCTCCATGACACATATATTACCTGTCCGTATCAGAAACCTGTTGTGATGTTTTTCCAAAGCATCTCATCTCAACCAGTTAGTGGCGCGGAGCAACAGTGTTACGAATTGATGTTGTATCACTATTTCTTTGCAAACCGTACCTTTATTCGAACGAAGCTGTATCCCTTGAGAACCGGTGGGGAAGCTAATTGATTATGATGTGACGGTTACAGAAGACCATTTCTCTAGTGATGTTATGTAGTAGGACATAATGTTCTCCAAGAAAAAAATAAAGGTTCTACGAATCTAACATCCACGTGACTATGTGCAGTGTGCAGATAATAATGTACTTATATGATGCATGACAAAAGCTAAGCGGATCTTCTCTCGCTCCGGTCACACAATTCGTGGGCGGTATGACTATCATCGGGGTATCTCCTATCCGGCATTGCCCACCACACCTAGCAGTGATATAGACTGACAGGTGCTGAAGGGAACTTATAATTTTTGATGGTATATATAGAAGAGATGCATAGTATAAAAATTTAGATGTCATATGAAGATCTTTTCTTTTTGATTAATATTGTCACGGTGCTCATATTTTTATAAATTTATTTTAGATATTTAACATTACTTTTTCAGTGATTGATGATGATGATGTCGCCGTTGTCAAAGAAAGTATACGTAGTACCGTGATTTGGAAGAAAAGTTTTACTACCTTGGAAGTGTGGCGGCGCCGCTGCTAGTACTACCGAGTCCGGCCGGCTTCTTGCGGCGACGACGCAGCAGCGAGAACAAGCGACGCCGACATAAGAAAATTGATTAGTTGTTTTTATTAATTGGTGGGCCACACGCGTGTGCCATTTCAGGGGCATGCCGCCGTGTGTGAGTGTACTCGAATTGGCGCTTTGAGCACACCCACTACTGCGTTCCATCCTCGACGTTTTCGTCGACAGCGAGGTGTCTGTGGTGACTTCGTGAACTTTAAGATTTATCATCTCAGTTCTTCGAAGGTGCTTATAGAGGTAGAATTTGTGTGCGTATGTTCGTAGAGACGAGTGTACATACATGTTAAATGTCTGCGTTGTACTGTGTATAAAAAATCATCGCAACGCGGGGGCTCCGGCATCGGGGTCACTGTTGACTGATTGCGAGCGGAAAGAGACGCGCAGCAGCGGCACCTGGCTAGCTGAGCCAACAGCTGCAACCGCGAGTCCGCGAGGCGTTCGTGTCATGGGCTTCGGCCGCACGTATCGACAGGCCAGCGCGCGTTTGCCGACCTCAAATGACAGGCGGCCGGGAGCGTGGCCTGGTTAGCTGCCTGCCCAAACCTATTATTGGATCCCGCGTGTTGGCCGAATTTCCCTATTCTCATCAAGTCGTATCCTAAGAGCAACTACAACGATTTTATATTTTTTATTTAGTAAAATTAAGAATTTGCCAAGTTCCAACTGAATATAACAAAGATAAAAAGAGTCAATCTCCAACGATTTCCCTTATTTACTTGACAAAACTAAAAATTGTACGCGCGAGAAGGAAATATCCCACGAAAGTAGCGCGCTGGGCGATTATTAAGTGAATTGTAGTTTGACATATATGTCAAATATCATCCGGTGTTTGTCAAGTTAACAAAAATGTCAAGCTCATTTGTCAAACCGTTAAATATAAGATTTTTAAATTTTTTTTTAAAAAAACAAGAATACCAAACATATTTACAAAATCATTAGAGTTGCTGAATATCAAGTCGTGACGATGAGGTGACATAATACATGGTCAATTAACGAGTCCATGATAAGCCGGGGCTCAGGGCCTTTTTAAATGTTCTCCTCTGGAGTTAAAAAATAACTCGGACCATGGAGGGTGATATAATCTCGAACTATTATAGTTTAAGATAAAAAACTTTTTGCCCAAGCCTAAAAAAACCCGAATCTCATCTGCACACAGGGACCCATGACCCGGTGAGAAAGCCAATGCCACAAACCTATACTTTGGGAACACGTGACATGTGGGGCTAGAGTTAAAACATAACTCGGACCATGGAGGGTGAGATAATCCCAACCATTGTAGCTTAAGATAAATTACTTCTTACCTCAACCCAAAAAAACCCCTTGAACCCCATCCACACACAGGGACCAATAACCCGGTGAGAGCCGATGCCACAAAACTATGCTTTGGAAACACGCGGCATGTAGGGTAGGGTGAGAAGTTTTTTTTTCACATCACCGACCAGGAATCTAGTCACCCTCTCAGGCCTTTGAACGCACGCGGAACGCCCTCTAGGGGCTTGACCAACTGTTGGCCCTCTAGAGTTTAGAGCTCTAAATTTTAAAGCTAAAGCTTTAAATAAATGGTCTAAAATTATTTCTAAACTTTAACCCCACCTTATATTAGAGTATTACACCTTAAACCTCAGATAAAGCGTTCTAAAGTGTTTAGAGCTCTAAACTTCATAAATCTAAATATGCCCTTAATATGGGTATTCCATAAAGAAATTCTATGCAACGTGTCACACCAGACTATTCGTGAAACAGGGCACCCTGCCCTCAACCAGAGGCCATGGCGGATGTTGGATTAAAGATCTACGGGGCAAGTCTAAATGATTTTAAGCTAATTAGCATCATCAACATATATAATTCCAATTTATAGGGAGGTTAATATATGCCCCATAGCTAATGCCTAGATCTGTCACTGACCAGGAGTTAAACAACCAGCCAAGCTATTAGGACTCAATCTTTTGACACACATGATTTGCAACATGAGCAGGATTTGCATTACAACATGGACACGTGGTAGTCAACACGACGGTGTCCTAGTGAAAGCATAGTGTGACACTGTCGCATATATCTTTTTTTCCTGGTACTCTATTTCCAAATTACAAGATATTTTTTTTCTGAATTGTATATAAATATAGTGTATATCTAAATGTATAAAAAATGATAGAAATCTCAAATACTTTATAATTTAAAATAGAGGAAGTACCTAGTTTATACGGATGCATAAACTACACCACGTCCCTTCCTATCATATTGCATCACAGGAAAGGTAGAATTTTTGTTAGATCGGACGTAGTATATTAGTATGTCTTTAGTAGTGTATATACTGTCATACTAACTGCATGTTCATGTTGCATGATTTCAGGGCTTTTGGTCTTTCAAACGCAAAGAAGGTAGCTAATAAGCGTGGACTTTCACATGCTACTAACTCCCGATAATTATGGTTGGCTGTTTTAAGTTTAAATTTCCTTTTGAATTAGTACCAATATCTGACTACTGATGATTTCATACTAATTCTGTATGTTTACTTTGCAGTGCCACCGGTCGGGAATCCTTTTACAACTCTTGTGGCTTCTACGCGGCCCATCACATGATGTTATCATGTTAGCAATGGCGGCCGCAACTTTAAAAAAACCCTTGAGGTATATATATATATCTGTACACTAATATGCTTTATGAGAACCCTAGAGCTAGATATGGCTCTTCTCTGTGTTAATTTAGGGGGTGTTTAGGACCGCTCCATTAACTCTGCTCTCTAAACTCCACCGAGGAGTAGCTCCACATAAACATAGAGTTTGTGAAGTACCTCTTTAGGTGCTCTCACAACTCCATATTTTTTTTCTCGATCCGTGTGCGTGGAGCTGAAAATATTTGGCTAAAAAACATGGAGCGGAGCTGAAAAACGTGGTGTGCACCGGTCCCAAGCCATTGGGTTTCTTCGTTTGAATATGCAAGGACTTTCAAGTGCCCAAAAATGCCCTCGACAGAAATGTGGTGTGTGAAATCCGGGAGACTATTGCCTCATTTCATACTAATTGCATTATGTTGACTAATCCTGCCATTTGTCATTGATCTTGAACCCCGTTTGTTGTAGTTTGTTAACTATAAAATATGTTGAATATTTTTTTTGGGGTCATATACCCGGGTATCCCATGAGCCGAATAAGTTGAAGGGAGAGCACACTTTGAGTAACCCACTAGCTTCGGTGCAAGGCCTAGGGCCAATTTCAACCACTCCCTCAACTTGGCTATACAAGGCACACCGCTCGCCTTGGCCTCTCCTCGCGGGCACGCTAGCAAGAGTAGGGGTAGATAGCACATTTAATGCACCTGTCCCGGTGGGATGCAGCCACGCCGAGCTTGGCTATACAAGACACACCGCTCGTCTTGGCCTCTCCTTGCGGGCACACCAGCAAGAGTAGGGGCAAATAACACATTTTATGCACCTGTCCCGATGGGATGCAGCGACGCCGTGTATCCATCCAAGGATAGGGAAGGACGATCGCCCCTCGGACCGCGTGACCTTGGGGCGGAAGGCCACCCTTCAGATCGTCTACTTGAACAAGACCATTGTCCAGCCCTAGATGCGTCAGGTGTAGCACGACACCGTCCCCGTCTACCAAACTTAACAGACGGGCATACTAACCCAACCACTATGAGCATGTGTTGCATGACCAAAGGTCAATCCAGTCAGAATCGACCCGGCCACAGGAAGACTTGACCTCGCCCCGAGGGGTTGAGGTCAATCTTGCCACCATAAGGAGGGTAGGTGGTCCAAGACAGATGTCATATGCCACCACCACCATGATGCCATGACATCATTCCCAGATAATAGGCACAAGGGCAGAGGCCATGCCACATAATGTATGTGTGCCCATCACATATAGGGCGGTAGGCGAACAACCACGATCGGAACAGTACCACCACGACGTGCCTATACTTGGCCATGAGGCACGAGGCCCGATGGCCCGTCCCATGGCACGGTGTTTTGGCCTAGCCCGGTGGGCATGTCTGGGCCGCCACCTAGTCCCGTGACACGGCACGTGCACGACCTGGTCTAAGAGGCGGCATGCGAGCGGTCCGGTAATCGTGATTCCAATGACTAATTCAGTTAAAATGATTTATTAAAATGATTTATGATAACTAATAATTGAGTGGTGACCTGTTAAAAATGATAAACACTCGTGAAAAACTAAAAATGATGAACGCTTATGAAAATTTTGAAGTGTTTCTCGCCTGACAGGCCGTGGGCCGGCACGGTACGACGGGCGGCCCGACACGACAAAACGGCCCACAGGTCGTGCCTTGGGACGGTAGCCAGACACGAAGCACGACCAGGCACGGTCCGTCAGGCACGACGGCCGAGGAGGCACGACGCAAGCCGGCATGGCACGATCCGATGGCCATCTATAGACGTGCCATGCCTTGGCGTGGGAAGTGAGAACCCAACAACTTCATTCGGGTGTGTTGGCAAAAGAAAGACAAGATAAGAAGACCATTGACTAAGCTAGCCGACCTCTTCTTCTTTTCAGGCTCTCAACCACTAGGCTCAGGGAGCCCCTTACTCTCTCTTTCTATATATACATTGTCACCCGACCCCCAATACTATATAAGCGACATCTTCTTCTTTTCAGGCTCTCAACCACTAGGCTCGGGGAGCCCCTGTACTCTCTCTTTATATATATATACATTGTCACTCGACCCCCAATACTATATAAAAGGAGCCGTGCTTTCTTCCCAAGAGAGTGTCAAGCAATGACACTCTCTCGTAGACATAGACTAACAACAAATTGATCCCACCAGCGGATTGATGCCTCGCTACAAGAGATGACGACTTCTACGACAATTAGAAGTTCATCTCATGTCATAGAAGGCCTGTCATAAAAGGCCTTCTGTGACAATTACAAGCTATCTTTGTGACAATTTGTGAGTCCGTGACAATTGTAATTGTCACAAAAATGATCATAGATAAAAAATTGTCATAAAAATTGTCACATAAGGTCTTTAATGACGGGCCTTCTATGACAAAAAATAATCTTCTAATTGTCATTGAAGGCCTGATCTCTTGTAGTCTCCTATATCGAACCCTCCTTGTTGTAAACAACTTCAGAGTACTTGAGCTGAGGAACATGAACTCATGATTCTCTGAGTCTGGATGTAGGACTACTTTTCGAACTAGTATAATTTCTTGTGTCTTGAGTGCTACCATCCAGCTCCCTGGAGCAGTGCGGTGATCAAATTTACTAGTTGGTCTAAGAAACATCAACAAATTTGCATTTTAAAAGAACCCCATCTCTAACGCAAGGATAGTAAGAAAAAGCTCAAAGATAAACCATATATGATAATAACTTTAATATTGATGGGCTTTGTAACCACCACGTCTCTAATAGAACGCATGAAAGACACATAAATATTTGTAACATCTCTGAACACTTAGAGACGATATTTTTTAATCCCCGCCAGTGATATCAAATGATAAAATCTTCTCTCCATAACCATGGCTATTATTATATACTCCCTCCATTCTAAATTGTAAGTCATTCCAAGAATCTTGGAGAGTCAAAATATTTTAAGTTTGACCAAAGATTATAGAGAGAAACATAAAGATTTATGACATCAAATATGTATAGTATGAAAATATAACTAATAAAGAATCTAATGATACTTAGTTGGTATCAAATATGTTATTATCATATTATATAAATTTAGTCAAACTTTATAAACTTTGACTCTTCAAGATTCTTGGAATGACTTACAATTTGGAATGGAGGGAGTACATATCAGAGGTAGGTAATTAATTACGTGAACCCACTAGGATATTGCAGACGCATCAAAGATGAACGTCTATGATCTTGAATCGCTCTCCTTTAACCACAGGTTCTCTGATATATATTACACATCGAAGAGAATATTTCTTAATAACCGTCACTATTATATACATATCTGAGATGGGGAATAACGCGTCACTAAGGTTCTCCACATCATAGACTTAAATTTAGAGACACTTCATTTACCATCACTAATGTACATTTTAAAGCATCAGTAATTTGGTTTTTTTACATATGACTCAGAGAAGATCTTGGACTCGTAGCTAAAAGATCAAGAAGAGGCTTTTATTTCTATAGTTTAGAGGTAGTGTCATGCAGAGACGATAAAGGCCGTTATATTAAACGACAGTAAAGAGAAAGAGAGCATATGAAATTAATCAAACACGATCACGAACTCAGCGAAATAAATATAAAACATTACAAAATAAAAAATGACGAATTTTGGGTGTGTCACGGTGGCCTAGCTAGACATCTAGAGCTTGAAAATGTATTAGATTAACAATTTAGGATCTCGAGGTAAACATAAATCGAGGCGACATGCCTCAATAAATGAGTGCGGAATGTATATATACATACTCCATATGTACTTTTTTTAACCCTGCTTGGACAATGTAACATGGCATGCTTTGGTGGATCCTGGCAAATGAGATTGATGCTTCCAGCTCCTTCTAGCTCATGCTTTGTTTAACAAAAAAATATTAATAACGGGGGCAGTGGTAGCAGTCTAGCAGCATGCAGGAGCAGGACTGCAGGAGTAGCAGCAGCAGCTGAGAAAATAAAGTTGGTCAGCTGGCATGCAGGACAAGATCGAATTGAACGAGTAGAATATGCGTCGTCCACGCGTTATCCTATGCGTGTGAAACCTTTGAAATCTTGGTCGATTGAGAAATAAAATGTTAGCGTGACAGGGAAACCATTGGATTCTTGTGCCGAACCTAGCAGAGAAACCTATGAATTATATATAGATCTCATGAGACCGGCCGGTGTAGCTTAGAACGAAGTGCAGAAACTTTGGGGCACAGGAGTATTAGAGTAATGAAAAGCTGTAGTTGCTGGTGTTGGAAAGTTTGTCTGTACTTGGGGATGGGGAAACAAACTGCCGCCCTTTATAGTACTAAGCTCAATTATATATTCTTGCAAGGAGAGAAGTGTAAGTCAATTTGGAGCTCGATGCATGGTCCGGCGAGTATACTAATCAGTTTGCTTTGACCTATACATAAAGTGCAAATATATAGTTTTGACCAGCAGTCCGGCAATATATAAAAAGCAAGCTTGCTTAAGCATTGTTGGTCAGGCACAATTAATATAATGTTTGGTAGGGTTCATCAATGAAGTTCCTTGTGAAGTGAAATAATTATATCAAGTTTTTTTTGTAAGTTAATTTTTGAAAAGAAAATCCATCACCAATAGACTCATTACTGAAAATGCGTTCGTAATATGTAACCCCTCCATTTAAGATATTTTATAGTTACGTACTGCTAATTGAAGTGTTTCGTACTTAGAACAAACATAGATGGAATCAAATTTGAGTCTGAATAATGAAGTATTTCGGTAACACATCATTCCCTTGACTCCTCACTTTTTTCATTATATTAATCAACTAAATAGTATTTTGATGATATTTTTTTCTTCAGAAAATCAACTTCTCCTAGCTAGCGATCAATCGTGTCCGCACAATGCAAGATGACGCAGCAGCTAGGGTGATGGAGGGATGGATTCGATTCGGCATACGTAGGCCTACTAGCTAGGTAGACAAGGTAGACATGATTCATGAACCAACCTTATGCTTATGCATGCATGGTGTATTCTGGAGAAAGAGGAGTAGCAAACTTTTAAGTTGACAGAAATATCTCACGCTCATTAAAGGCAGCGTGTTGTGCTTTTTTTAAATTATTATTGTTCCGGAAAAGAAAAGAAAAAAAAACAGTGCCATGCGGCGTTGTGCCTGTATTACTACAGTAGATAGGCTCATGATGAAACCTTCTTCCGGTTGCAACCACCGAATCTAGTATTCTAGCTAGCTCCTCAAGCCATAATGCATGCCCCACCCGCGGCCATGGTGCCCCAAAAGGAGCGGCATGGAGCGAGACGGCACGGCCGCTTGTCTCCAGAGCGCCGGATTGATTAGCTTCGTAGTAGGAGTACTTGACAACATCATCTATCATCCCGGCCGCCGCCGGTGTTTATTCTTGGTTATGCATGTAGGAGGATGCATGTACGTGTACATGACCGGCCGTATACTGTACTATTACTACATACATCCTCCGTCCCAAAAAAATTGTAATTCTAGTTATAAATCTAGACACATGTATATCTAGATTCGTAGCTAGAATTGTGATTTTTTTGGACCGAGGGAGTATATCAATCCGGCCGGTGACGAGACGAGCGACGAGAATGTGCCACAGCTATCTATCACAGCAGGTTTAACAGCTGGTGTGGCACCACTGATGCACTGTGTTAGGGCGGTCAGGTCAGGGACTCAGGGCGGACCATGACCTGCTGCCCATCGAGGCTAGCTAGCTGGGGGTGTCCCGGCCACAACGCTGTACCTGATCTACTGACCTGTGTACACCGTACCCTTCCAGAGAATTCCCGCTATCTGCTTCTTCTGCCGTGCCTCTAGCTATACCTATACGATCTGTGTACACGCACGTTCAGCGTTCAGTATTCCCACGTCCCGTACTCCTGCTCCTACTAGTTGATATAGTAAAATTAAATACTAGTAATGTGCTAGAGTGTCCGCATCGCCATGCACGCCCGGTGCCAGCCATTATATTGATGGAATTGACAGGCCTTCGCCTTCCTGCCTGCTGGCCCAGTCAAAACACGCGCTGCGTACGTCGCGTCTACCGCCTCCAAGTGTCGGCCTGCGCCGGCGCGCCTTGCTCGCTCGACTAACCACCGTACCAGCAGCTTAATTAGTAGTAATCATAATAATTAATCAACACTGGAGATCATCGTCCATCGATTCGGCCGGACCCATGCAGATTACTACTACTAGTTTTAAAGCTTGCTCGCCACGATCGAGCCCACGAGCGCGTGCCCGGCCAGCCCCAGCCCCAGCTATATATAGAGCAGCACCACGGTCGCACAGGCAGCACATCGACAAGCACAGCTGCGCTAATAAGCCAGCCACCCCCGGTACCCATCAGCGTCGTCAGCTAGTAGAGCTCCAATTCCGCGTGCCTGCAGCAGTCACACGCGCAGCAGCTAGCTCCAGCCACAGGCCACAGCTCAGCTATTAAGCCATGCCGGCCTTCGCGGGGAGCGCAGCGGAGCCGCCGCTGGCAGACAGCTACTACGCGCTGCTCCGCCGCCGCGCCGCCGGCGGCAATGATGATGATGATGATCAAGTGCCATCGGACGCCGCCGATGACGTCGTCGTCGTCCCGTCGTCACTGCCCGTGGCGGAGTGCGAGCTCCCGATGATCGACGTCGGGTGCCTAACGAGCGGCGACGGCAGCGGCAGCTCCTCGGAGCGCTCCGCGTGCGCGGCCGCCATCGCGCGCGCCGCCGAGGAGTGGGGGTTCTTCCAGGTGCGCAACCACGGCGTGTCGCAGGAGCTCCTGGACGCGATGCGGCGGGAGCAGGCGCGCCTCTTCCGCCTGCCGTTCGAGGCCAAGGCCACCACGCCCGGCGGCCTGCTCAACGACTCCTACCGCTGGGGCACCCCGACCGCCACGTCCCCGCAGCAGCTGTCCTGGTCCGAGGCCTTCCACGTCCCGCTCGCCGGCGTCTCCACCGCCGCCGCCACCTGCTGCAACTTCGGCCAACTCACCGCCCTCAGGTACGTACTACGTTCGGACGGTACATATATAGTATACGTGTGCCGGCCACGCCGCGCGCCGGCAGCGGCGTGCGCAGCACCACTTCTTGTGTGCTTCAGTGTGAACTCTACAACTACCACCGTGTTTTTTTTTCTCAGTTTTGGCGATAGTTTCTTTTAGGAACGAGCTTACTGCGCTCGACATGTGTCTACGTACACCCGTTGTTTAGATTCTTTAATTTCTAATATTTTATCTCTCGTGCAAAGCTGAACTAGTTCGTCCCCAGCCAGCATTATATTTCTCAAGTACCAGGAATTTTTTTTTTTGAGGAAACAAGTACCTGGAATAATATCTATACATACAAAAAGCTTTCCCATCCTAGAGGGACTGACGGGTAACTAATAAATATGATTCGATAGGGTTGCATGACTACGACGCTGGTCGATTAGCTAGCTAGTGCGCGAGGCGGAATAAGTACTACTAGTAGTAGTTGCTACGACGACGTAATTTGGCCGGGAAAAGGATTGGCGC
The DNA here is from genome assembly GCA_022036555.1 of Microstegium vimineum. Classification (NCBI taxonomy): domain Eukaryota; kingdom Viridiplantae; phylum Streptophyta; class Magnoliopsida; order Poales; family Poaceae; genus Microstegium; species Microstegium vimineum. Next base: position 4,616,566 of record CM039121.1, read on the forward strand.
TTCGATTTACGGCGGTTAATAAGCTGGCTAGGCACCATCCAAAGTGTGTAGTGGCGCCGCAGCTGGTGGGATGCAAGTCTATAACTCACGCCTGTCGATCTCATGCATGCATGTCCATCAGTGGATACTGATGCAAAGTTAGTGTGGTTGACCGTGATGAGCAGTACAACTACATGATTGATTACATACTCTTCCCATATTGTAAAAGAAGTTGTTTTAAACAATGACACAGTCTCTAAAGCATGACTTTAACTTTATATTTTTATAAAAATATTTATTTAAAAATAATATAAGTATATTTTTATAAAAACATATTTCAAAACAAATCTATTCGTGGTTTTCACACTTTCAAACTTAAAAGTTATTCATGATTTATATTCCTAATATTTGATTAAAATCTTATTTAAAATGATTTCTTTTACAAGATGGAGAGAGTATTATTTCTTTCACGACTATCAACAATTACTATAAAAAAAGTAAAATTATAAAAAAACCATACCAGTTAAAGTAGTTCAAATTTAACTAAATTTAATATAAATGATATTAGCTTTTATGTCTATAAAATTTATTATAAAAATCTATTCTATAACTTCAGTATTTATATAATAAATACTAATATTTTTAATATAAATTTAGTAAGAGTTCAAATGGTTTAACTGGAGAATTATATTCTTTTAAGACGAAGTATAGATTATATTAATAAGTGTGCATGTGTCCCATCAGTAGTCCTCTCATGGCCGGGTCTAGTAAAAAGGGGATTCTAGGCTTGGGGTATTTGGTAATGATCACACAATCAATCAAGTTGATGAAACATGTTTTTTTTCGTCCATGTTCTTGTCTTATTTTTCTAGATATATTCTTACTATAATAATTTGATTTCCCTATAATAATTAGCCGGGCTCGCTCGAAGCATTGAATCTTGATACATTAGTACGACCTAGTTGCATATATTATATATAGTGCGTAGATATATAGAAATAAAGTAAGGGAAACAATTATTAAGGTCTTCAGGTCGGCACAACAATATATTACTATATCCTATATATCCCTACATATTTAGGTTACATGCATGCATACAGTTGTTAGAGCCTTCATATATCGATATCATATAGGACTAGTACTATCTATAAATTAAAGTAAGTAAGCAACACAGGCGAGAGTAAGCTAAGTGGTCGACCACGGATCGTCTCGCTGCAGGGATGTGACTCGAGAGGTGGCGGGCGCCATGTCAAAGCTTGCCGGCACGCTGGCGCGCGTGCTGGCGGAGGAGGCTCTCCGGGGGCGGGGGCCGCCGGTCGACGAGCGCTTCCCGGAGGGGTGCGACGAGACGACGTGCTTCCTGCGGCTGAACCGGTACCCGCCGTGCCCCATCTCCGCCGACGCCTTCGGCCTGGTCCCGCACACGGACAGCGACTTCCTCACCGTGCTCTGCCAGGACCAGCAGGTCGGCGGCCTGCAGCTCATGAAGGGGGCCAGGTGGGTGGCCGTCAAGCCAATCCCCGGCGCCCTCATCGTCAACATCGGGGACCTCTTCCAGGTACAGTACACGCATCATCATGCATTTTATTTGCACGTTGCATTGCCGCATATGCTGTGTTTTCCGATCCATGCATCGGTGGTCGTCGTCGTCGTCCTGTCGTCCTAGCTAGCTACCTAATGGGCTACAGTACTACGCCCTCCATCTCATATTATAAGACATCCCAAAATTTTTGGAAAGTCAAACTATCTCAAGTTTGATCAAACTTATATGACAATATAATAACATTTATGATGTCAAATGAGTATCATTAGATTCGTTATCAAATATATTTTCATAATATGTCTATTTAATGTCATAAATATTCAAACTTAAGATGTTTTGACTTTTTAAGATTTTTGAAATGTCTTATAATTTGGGACGGAGGGAGCAACTAGCTAGCAGCAAATTAAAGCCCACATGGATGGATCGATCGTTTTCTGCATGCACAAGAAGAAACATACCTATCGATCACAAGGTGTGTCTTCGAGCAAGTACAGAATCTCTATGTATTATTGCCGATTCCTCCAATTCTTCAAAAGTGGGGCTTGCTAGCTAGCTGTCGCGTAGTCGGACGCGCGCACAGCGTCGCGCAAGGAACGCTGTTCATGACTGTACTGCTGCTGCTAACGAAAAGTCTACAAGCATTATTCTCTGCCGAGTTCGTTCGAGGGACAGGAAAACATTGCAGTACCGAACCTTACCTGTCCATGCATCATGATACACACTCACATCTCGCCACATGGTGTATTGCAGCTTTTGCAAGGGAACCAATATAATGGGAGCTCCACATCACGCTAGTACAGCTACTATATCAAGTACTTACTATAAAGTGATTGCCATTATCCAAAAAGAGAGATTGTTATAGGCCTAACTTACTTACAATGTAGCACAGCAGCAGTCAGTAGGACCAGCAGCCGGCCGTACGCGCATGCATGCTGTGCTTGTGTTTTACAATCTCTGCCAGCATCATTCATGCATACGTATGCATTTTGATGTTTCTGGTGTTTGGTTTGGTTGCATTTTGAAGGCGTGGAGCAACAACCGATACAAGAGCGTGGAGCACAAAGTGATGACGAACGCCAACACGGAGCGCTACTCCGTTGCCTACTTCCTCTGTCCGTCCTACGACTCGCCAATCGGCACGTGCGAGGAGCCTTCTCTTTACAGGACATTCACGTTCGGAGAGTACAGGAGAAAGGTGCAAGAAGATGTCAAGAGAACCGGGAAGAAGGTCGGCCTCCCTAATTTTCTCGTGTAATGCATCGTGCATGCATGCACACAGTCGTGCAAATATATATTGAGTTTTATTTGGACCATGCATGTCGTCAACGCATGTTCCTATAGCTTTCTGTATACCTGCTGCAGCTACAGAGTAGTGTGTGTACAATCGAGAGTGCAGTAGTGTGCATGCATGCTGTGTGATATTTGTTGGTATAGACATTAATAAGCACTGTACTAATTTGTAGCTTAATTTGATGTAGCTAGCAGCATACAAGAATGTAGTAGGATCGAGAGCGTGCATATATCTTAGTTAGTATAACGATCGTTGCCGATCGTAAGGAGCTGATCGTTTCGTGTTTTTCATTTCTCAGTGTGAATTGTTTTCCTGTATAAGAATGGAGTTAATTACATGTAGACTGGTGGAGATTGTGTATTATATATTTGTTCATGGCTACGTATGTGTTCATCATAGTTCTGATAGGCGACGAGGTCATGTTATATTAAAGATATAAAAAATAATCAATATTGTTACGTCCTATTAAGCAAGTTAATGCATCTTATATATAGGCAATACAAAAGAATAAAGCTTGTTCACTTGAACTTATTAGCTTAACTTATTAACTATGATACAATATTTTTCTCACAACAAAATAACACCGGCTGGTTTATCAGCTACAGAAACCACCAACCGAACAATTGATATCCTCATTTTTTATTAGGGATTTTAATCACCGATGGAATATCATATATATCAGAAAACTAAGATTTGTGTAGTATATATCTAATATAATTCTAGTTTCCATGCATCAACAACACATTTTATTTTGTTATTACTACATCCTAGGGTAGTAGAAAAGGTTGCATCCTAATACACGAAACAATTAAATACACATAATTAACCCAATTCCCCCAAAATTTATACTAAGATATGTATATTAAAAGTAGAACGAGCGTGTACAGAGGGAATTAGATAGGGTGTGGTGAACTCGCTCTTCTAAATCTTGATCACCATGAGCGGTGGAAGTTTAGGTATGGAGAACTCTAGCTAGAAATTAAACCAAAAGTTAGAAACCAACGCATACACATATAGAGATCGCACAAATTACAACAAAACATCGAGTAAAAAATAATTTTAAGGTGATACCTCTTTGAAGAATAAATATGGTTCTTGAAACCAAGCATCCAAAATACATCAAAAGGAAATTAATCAACCTATAACTTTTGTAAACATCGATTAGTGATTGATACGAAAGGATCATGTCTTGAACATTGATGAATATTGTAATAATATACATACCACTGCTAAAGCACTAAGCATGTGTAGTTTTTGGTCTTGGTGGTTTCGGCAAGCGCACTCTATGGTCTTTGATACTTGAAATCTCTTCTCAATTCTATCATCGTCAAGGCCATTATAGATCTCTTTCTCGATGTAGCACAATATCAAGTTACTGAGCCAGTCGTCTAACATCTTGTGTCACAAATTTTTCTTGATTAATTTCATTTCCACGAAGGCTCTTTCACCTAATGCAGTTGCTACTGCTAATAAGATCAATGCTAAATTAATGTGGCGAGAAACCAAGGGAAAAGCAATATCTTTTTTCTTTTTTAACCATTTTCACAACCAAACTTCCAAGGTCATGAAATCCAGCAAAACCATCAACTCCTCTCATATGAATAAGGAAGAATTGAAGTTGATCCCTTACACCATCACGACCATCAAATGAGAAATTTTCATAATATATCTCCATTAATCGAGCAATCTTTTCAATATCAAGCATAGAGAATTGTTTATGGATCAAGATAAGAAAAGCAAACAAGCAACTCTGATGACACCTATTATAGCAATGATCCATCTCTATGATAATAGCATCAACTGCATCAAAGAAAGTATCAACACAATAATGATGTTCTTGAATGATAAGTGCCCATCATCCATATTTAGTATTGGAATTTTGTTTTGCAATCCAAAGTGATTTGACTCTGTCCAATAATGTCTCCCAACCTTCATTTTTCAAGTTTATCAATTGTGTTTTCACATCATTAAGCAATGGCATGGCCTGAATAATGTTTTGATCTTTTCTTTGTAGTCGGAGAGAAATGTCATTTGTGATGTAGAGCACTTTCAACATCAACTTCGTACTCAATAAAAGGGAAAAATTTTCCATTTTGTGCACCAAACCACTTCCTCGATGGCCAAGATTGTGTTCGTCTTCATGAATCATGGATGGCACATTGTCTAAACAATCCACATTTACACAATGTGAACTAATGTTGCGAAATGAGAACCCCATCTTGTATCTCCAACTCTAGCCCAATTTGTAGCTTGGTGCAACCCACTACCTTTAAAAATCTCATCACTCTATCTTCTCCAAAAAAAATGGTTTGACGATCGATGCTTTGCAAGAAGTTTATCATTTCTCTTGCAAAATGAGCAACAAGTTGCAATCAAAACCAAGCACACAAAAATAAAAGCACAACAAGTTAACACTAACTTCGTGAAGTCAACGGATCCTGACTCCATCCAAAGAAATATTGTATCATGCACATAATATGTTTTAGATTTTAGAGGATACTCACATTAATTAAGATCTAGGTAAAGAACAACCTACATAATAAACCTTATCAATTTAATTTTGAAGTGTTACTTATTTTAAGGGTTATAAAATATGTTTACTTTGTAGTTAGTTCATATGACATTTGTCCTAAAACTTGATCTTATGACTATTAAAAGTAATATTAAGGCTAACATAAAAGGACAATATAGTAGTTGAAGACCCATTTGTAGCATGCATAAAAATCAAACATTATTAATATACTAATGGTATAATATATTTGCTTTGTCACTCAGCCATTCTCAGTCACACTAAGTCACTTAGCCATCTGACCACTCAATTAACTGCCTAGTCAGCTACTCACCACTTAGCTATTCAACCCACTCACTCAAGTACTTAGTCACTCTGTCATTCCATTTATCACTCAGTCACTCTGGTGCTCTACCACTCCGTCGACCACTCAGCCACTGAGGCACTCAGATACTCATCCGCTTAGTCACTTAGGCATTTAGTAATTCAACCACGGAGTTGCTGAATCAATTATCTACTTTGGGCCTATTTGGCATGGCTCTAGCTCTAGCTCCGACCTTGAGTAACTTCTACGGAGAAGCCATACAAAAAACTTTAAGAGTAGAAACCATTTTCTAGTGAATAATAGAGGAGCCAAAGCCATTTTAGGGTGAGAAGCCATTGCAAAAAGTGGACCATCCTCAAATCCTCTAGCTACTCTGAAGAAGCACTTGAAAAGGAGCTATACCAAAAGCACTTAGTCACTCAAATCATAAGACAAAACTTGCAGAGGTGCCATTCATCCTTATGGTGAGCCTTATCAAGCTACACATAGACAAAGCTAAGTTATATAAATTTTAGCACTATTTAAATTACCACATAGTAGCAACCAAAAGTTGGTAGTTCAATTCAAACATTGTGTCACATGTACAAATGTGCAAACAGAGACAAACTACCCATATAAACACCACCAAAATTTGATAATAAACATAAATCATGAAACAAACATCTCTTAATTTCGAATCCAGAGCTCAAGCTCCGGCACCCGATTAAGCCACGTCACCCATTAGCCTACTAACCGTTGGATATGGAAGGCAAGCAACGTGGTCCGTCCGATGCTGGATCGGTTCGGGTCTCTGCCCGCTTCTATGCCCATCCAACAGCTCGCGAAGTTTCTCGGGCCATCTGCCCGTCGTGCTCCCTGGGACTCTCCCCCTTCTCGATGCAGGGGATAGCGGGCGGCAGCGAAGGCGCGGAGACCGGCGAGGAGACGCGAACGCATCCAGCTTGGGACAGGTGCCGCCGGAATGTTGGCTACCAACGCATGCATAAGTCGCCGCGAGCCACCGGCGATTATCCCCTGGCGTGACATTCTGCCTCTTGCGGCGGCCTGGTGCGGGGCCAATAGGGCTGTAAGCAGCACCCCGTGCTCTCTACACTCGAGCGCCGCGGCGGTGGAAAGCGCGCCGAATCACGCCTTGAGCGTCGCTACCCGCTCCCACTCCTCGGCGTGAGGCGACGGGCAAATCCGCTTCTGAGTAACAGCAAGAGGACCAAAGACCAAGAAGGCCTAGCTTACAGTATTCGGTCGTCACCTTCGCTGCAGATCACGCCCACAGAGAGCTCCGCTCTCCTTCAACGAGGTAATCTCGACTTCTCGAGTCAAACCCGTATATGGCTGCATCTAGCTCCTTCCCGTTTGAATGCTTCTTGACGTGGATCTATCATATATAGAAGTTTGGTTCTTTCTTATCTCTATGACTATGCGTTTGCTGCTACGATAGGAAGGTGAACAGTACAAGCTAATAAGAACTTGCACATTGGTACCAATCTACGCAGAAACTTCTGAAAATTGTAGGAAAATAACTTTACATCCAAATATTATGAAATTAATTTTGTTAGATTCATAACATAATCCTGTACCTTTTGAAAATATGTTTGCACATGCTACTCTAACCAAAATTTCTTTATTTTTATTATAATGCACAGAACTTGAAAATATGCAAAATGAATTCCCAATGGCTCTACAAATTTCAACACTAATTTTATTGGATTTGTTGTGATAAGCTTGACTGCTTGAGAAATCCTTATGCACATGTATCTTTATATTATATTATGCACTTTAATTGCCTTATTTTGGTGAAAAAATTAGCTCTTTGTCATAAAAATAGTAATAGGCAGAATAATATGATCTTGTGGTTAGACCACTATTTTCCCATTACAACCACACTTATGCCCTATTAAATGATTTGACAAAGGACCATATCTGATCTACAACCGATTTGTTTATGAAAGTGGATTGGTTTAGCAAGTGTGTAAGTAGAAAAATAGTGTTTTATAATAGATAATATGTAGGAGGTAACAGGATTTTGTAACATATCACATATGCCCTTAGCTTCCAGGATTTGTTTTAAAATAGTGTAATACTACTACAAGATGAAATTAAATTTGAATATAAATAGACTGGTCATATTGTTTGATGTAACACATAGAAATAAAGATATTTTTATGAATGCGGATCAACTTAAAAAAATGAAAGTCCAATTTTTACAATCTAATCATTTTACTCAAGCCGTGTTCATTAGTACTACTTCAACACTATTTTTCAGCGAACGAACAATGTTTTTCTATCACAACGAATCAGCATAACCTTCCGCATAAGTTAAATTTCAGCACAGCGAACAAGACCTTTATTTTATTTGTGTGATCATCTAATTGTAAGGACTTTGACCATCACTGTACAGTTAGAGAGCCATACAAAATGCCTTCATGAAAACTTGAGTCATTTTGTAGAAGATTTAAAGCATGGTATTTACAATCAAAGCAAATTTGGCATACCACATAGATCTTTATTAAACTGATTATGCATCTTTCTCCAAACTGCAGAAGGGAAGATACCTCCAAATAAACTTCCACTCACTCCAGTTCTAGTGGTTACAATGGATGAAAAATTGATGCTTTAGTACACATCAAGCATCACATAAATTTAGACAGAGGGATGGGACAATCATGCTCAGTGCTCACCATAGAAAGCCTTTGATATATTTTACACAGTGGGGGCAAGAGGTCCCTGAAGTCTAAGAAGATTGCAAGCCATGCTTCTTATTTGATGATACTTTAGATTTTCTAACTTCCCTACTTCTATTCTTTGCTTCTTTACATATCAACAAGGAATACTTATTATTGTTGTGCTAAAATTTCTCAGTTTGTGGAGCAGTTCAATACGCCGTTCCACTAGAATTCTATAGACTATCGATAGGCTCAGCTGGGTCAATGTCGTACAAATTTGCTAAGTTGGTTAGTCTTGCAAAATATATATAATCTTGTAGCTAGATTTGATTTATGAGCTCATAACAACACAATAATACTCAAAACAATAATTACTCCATCAAACAAATTAAACAACAAGCGCAACCACACAAGGTCTTGCACAGCTGAAATGAACAGGCCATCATCATTCCAAACTTTTTTTTTGAAAGCATCATTGTTCCAACCTTGTACATATGAACTGGTCCAATCCACACAGAGAGCGACTTCCCATTAGGTTCCCACTGAATTTGATTTTGGTAGTATATATTTGTAGCTTCATTGGGAATCTTGGTTATTTGGTATGCACTTATGTTGTCCAACATTTGTTTCGTCGAAACCTTTGAACTGTTCTACCGTTGATACTTTAACTATATATGCATTGAAGAGTTGCCGGTTCTAACTGATGTGCACATTTTGTTTTCCAATGAGCAACGCCCTTGCTTTGGAAATTTATAAGCTGCAATACTCTATAGCTTTTGTTCAATGTCAAGGCAAATTTGGCTTTCTTTTATGTCAGATGATGTATCGGTCAAACTTTGAGCTTATGTTTCTATGCCATGCCATAATCTGATATTCTAAACTTGCATGGATATAATCTAGCATAATATAAGGCTCGAAACATCTCAGGATCAACAGGTATACATGATGTATCAAAAAGTATATTTGAAGAACCCAGGTTTATGGCATAAGAAGTCACAACCAAACAACTGCGGCAAAAGAAGTATCCGAGAACTAGAGAGGACTATTTCAACGTAACAATGCTACTTAGGCCAGTCTCAGTGGGTACTTTCATAACATTGTTTCCAAGATAATGAAACTTGGATAAAGCACCAACTCTAAATGCGTAGTTTTATTCTATAGGTTTATAGGATTTAATTCCAAGATAGTTGGTAATCGTGCAAGAGAGTTTCATCTAAAACTCATTTCTTCTCTCTTCTTAAATGTATTGTCATGTCATCAAAACTGCCTATGTGGCAACCTATTTAATGTAAATGAAATTCATATGAAACTCTTACTGAGACTTGCCTTAGGATTTACATTAGACACTTTGAAAGTAGATTAACTAAGACCATAAAAACATACTATACAGGTTTTAGTGTCCACACAAGCCAACTAAAGGGTGGCGCGGCAACGCCGCGCCCATGTCTTTCTAGTAAGAATCTAAATTGGCTTATATTGTTTTATATATCTATTCAAAAGTCCTTTGTCCAACGTGTGTATTTCCTTTCTCTAGCATTAAGTCTGGTGAGACTCCACCTTCCTTTGTCTAGCACGTGTATTTCCTTACCTGCTAGATTGTCCAGCGAGTGCATCTTCTATGCACTAAATCCCTTTTGCTTTGTTTGTTTGCTAGTCTTTTGTGCCACTTCTTTTCTTGAACTCATAGTGTTGTTTGGTTCAATTTTGTGGTAGTGATTAGTGATCCGATCATTGGTTGATGCATGGGTTTTCGGTGGTTAGCACTTAAAATATAAGAGGTTTATCCTAGTTAGGACATGTAAGTTCTACACTTAGTAATGTTGTTCTTTGTGTTAGAATACCCAATTTGGGGTTTAAACGGTTCCAATGGGTTTCGTCCCTTTATCGAAACCCATGGCTAGCCTTATATACCGAAGGGCGAGGGGTATACAAGAATCACGGTTCTAGGGGGTTTCTAGGGTTTTGTGTCCTAATCTTCAGTTGGTGATGATGTTTGGTGTTGCCCTTCATCCCTTGGTCATGGTTGACAGCCTTGAACCGTCTCTAATGTCCTCTGGTAGAGCTTGGAGTTGGCCTCAGATGTTGTAGGTGTCATTGAACCTTCCCAAAGTTTGCCTTCTCATGGCATCCACCATAGACCAAGGGTTGAAAGGATCAAGAGAGATACGTACATGGACATGGATCAAGATGGTGCAAGATTGAAAGGATCAAGGATCAAAGTCTTGAACTAAGTGATGCACACAAGTAGGGGGAGCAAGCTCATGAACTTGATTGATTGCATTTGATATGTGCATATTCATATGCTTTCTTGCATATTTCATAAGTCTTATCTTAATATGCATGTTTGTGTGGTGTATGCTAGTTATAGAACTTGTATGATGATTTATTAACTAGCAAGCATAGGTTGGTAAGCTAGATATATGTTCTTTACATTAGTATCTAGAAATTGTGCTTATTATGTTGATCTCACGAGGTTTCTAGTGTTTATTTGATATCTATCTAACCATGGTGATAAGGATGATCTTCAAAAGTGGAACTACAATTGGTATCTTCAAAGATTTATCCTATATCCCTTAGCTTCACTTAGTAGTGGTAGCACTCCCACAGATGTCATATTTATGCATGTGTGCAAAGCTTGAAACCAAACCATTTGAGCACACATGTAGGGGGAGTTATCACTACCAAGATGGATTTTATGATGTTTATCCAAATCATAGCATAGAGTTTAAATGTTGGATAAATGGCATAAAATCCAAACAGTGCTTAATTTCCATATCTTTATAGACTTGTCATCAATTACCAAAAAGGGAGAGATTGAAAGTCCTTGTTTGCTTTTGGTAATTGAGTGACAACCTAGGTGGACTAATATGTGTTTGATGTGAGATACACAAGTGATTTAGTCCATAGGTACACAAGTGTGAGCAACAAATAGAGTCATGGTGGAGAGATGACCTGTGCATATTGATGGTGCTCAACTTGATGATGAAGGAGCTAATTGCATATGATACATGACATTGAGTCATGTGACAAGATGGAGAAGATCAAGGAATGACTTGGCTCGATGGACCAGTTGCAAGCGTGAAGGGCAAGTTGGAGGCTTTGAAGCGTTTGACCATGTGGCGGGAGGCTGTAGCAAGACTTGGCGCTTGGTATAGCTTCTTGGATTCCAGATTCAGTCACCAAAAGCTTGGTATAGCCCTTGTATCCACTACATTGATCTTACATTCTGACTTTGGTCTTGACTTATATCATGTTCTTAGTTATCAAGTTCATAGTTTGCTTTGGTTATATGTTTAGTATAGTTGATGTTATTAACACGATTATGTGTAGGATCATAGAGCGCCTAATTAAGTGTTTTAACTGGTTGAGTAGCCAACTTTTTATTAGTCTGGTGCTTATATAATGTTTTGCCTACGAATGCATTCTACATACCAGAACGTATGGTAGATCATGGGTGTGACAACCTCGTTGATCCTTTGTAACCCATCTCCTGTAAGTTGGACTAGTAGGAACCAGCCATGGCGAAGGAAGTATAATTAGCTTTGTTCCTCTTTAGAGATGTCTCTTATGCATGAAAGTAGAGATAATATTTTGCTATTGCTAAGTATATAAACTAATGGTATACTATGACTTGTAATTAAGAATGACTTAGGAATTAATTCTCAGTTGTATTCAACTTAGACTAGCTATTGCTATCTTTTGGAGTCTCTCTCTAAATGTTATACTTATCATATACATCTATATTTTGGTTTGCCTCTATTTAGAGTAAGTGATTGATTACTTGATTCATCTCAACTACAAGTTTATCAATCTCTTTAGTGCCACTGTCCCTTCTTGATGTATGGTTAAATTGAGTTGTCATGGTACGAATTTTAATGGTTAAAGCTAGTAGAAAAAATGATGTGGAAAAGTATTAAGGTGTCCCAACAATTTGGTACTAACGGAAAAAACCTAAAGTTTTGTTGGTAGTTTAAGACTGACATGAAAGGTTTAAAGGTTTCAGCAGTTAGCATCAATAGGGAGTGTTTTAATCTCTCCTGATGTAACAATAGTCGACATATATATAAGGTTTTCCTAACGGTATAGACGAGAACCGACTTGGAAAACCTTCATCACTAAAAGTTGTAACCATCATGAACTGATATGCAACAATTTTTTGTCTAGGAAGACTCATTTTTCATGACAGTCATAAGCTACATACAGATCCCTGGTAGTTACTAATCATGGGAAATCATTCTTGATAGTTTTTCAAACTTTGCCTAACGGTTTTGTCCACCACAGAAAACATTGTTTGCTAGAGTTTAGCCCTAAGTAACTCCATGTCACCATGTGCACATGACCCACTAGCCCACTCTACTATCATGCCCATGTAACTATAAAAGGGGCCTTGCCTACTTGTTTACATTCAATTTTTACATGATGATTGAACATGATGATTGAACATGATGATTGAACATGATATCCCCTAGAACTGGCTATGGTGGCAAGTTATAGCATGCATTGGATAAATTTTTTATATAGTAGATATACTTTGGGATTTAATCTCATCAAAGAGATAGGAGTACACCATTACAAAGAAGGTACCCATAGCTACTATAATACCTCACAAACACAAAAAATAAAAGACATCACGAAATAGACTTCAACATCATTAACAAATCACAATAATATATGTGTCCATTTATAGGAGGAAAAAATATCATAGCTATTGACTCTTAGTACGGCCTACGGGCAAGCCCAAATTAGCAACTCCTTCAAACTGGAGTCCCAAAACCAGTACATAACACTAAATAAGAATTGGAAAAATGGTTGTAAGGCCAACAATTAGCAAGAGCGATGAACTAGCATGGCTTCTTGCAAAAACACTTGCGCACAGCCATGTTGTTCTTGCACTCACCACCGGGAAAGCTCTCCTTCATGCACACCTCGACGCATTTGTCGCTATCGAAGCAGAAGCCCTTGAACTGATGGCTCTGTGATAAGCAGTGGCTCTCTTCCTTCTCCTTGCTTTTCTTCTCATTCTCCTTCTCCTTCTCCTTCTCCTTCTCCTTCTCCAGCTTCTGTTTCACTTTGGCCGTTATCAAGGCCTTCTTGGCTACTCTCTTTTTGGCATCAATGGTTCCAATCTCTGCATGCACCACATTGATCACATTTCATCTGTACCATTTTACATATTTGCAACTTATAGATTAATCACCAAGAATTAGTGCATGATGACCAATCAATCTACCTGGTATAAGTATAATTATAGATGGCTAATGAGCAACTAATGCCTAACACCATAAGGCATATATAAGCTTATCACCTGTAGCAACGATGAGGAGAAATAAGAAGAGCACCGCTCTGCGAGACACTGCCATCTTTCTCGTTTCACCAAGAATGACTAAATCTGGCCCCACCCTTGATGGGCAACAATACTAATGGGTGTCGAGGAATTCTCGTGGATACACTGGAACACAGGAGGACCGAATTTAATTTATATGGTCAGCTAGTGTTGGTGCCGAGCTTAGATTAGTATATACTTAATTTGGGAAGTAGCAAACATGAGGTCATCCTCTCTCTAACGTAACTAGGGATAGGGATGAATAAACCTACCCCTGACCTTGATAGATGATCAGTTTTTCATGAAAAGTGCTTGTAGGGGTATTTACAAAGTTACTAAAATTCGCTTAGATAGATTTTAGCCTGTCATAGACAAGTAACCTAGCACAACATGATGATCTCTCTCAATAGTTTGGCACCCCTCTCACACCATAGACTCACCGCTTCCTTGAGTTTGCTTAGCAGCATTTGCATGGAACATTGGGTAAATGTCGATGCTCTAAGCTATGTGCATTCTAATCTTTCCACAATTGCGGAAAGCACCAGCCATCTCATGGCTTCGATCAAAAGGCTATCGCCGCTTCCACAACGCGCCACTATTGTAAAGTCATGTCCATGCTATGCCAATCTTCAAGTATTAGACACACTTTATTTCTATGTTAGATACACTTTATTTCATATCTAGTGAAGTATAGACGTGCTTCAGTATAGCGTGTCTGGAGCGTTTCCACACGTACCGTGTCAAGAACTATAGATACGTTTTGTCAAACGTGTCTAGAAAACATGAGACACTCTAGAAACGATGTCAAACGTGTCTAGAAAATGTAAGACGCTTTCTATAGATGATATAAGCGTGTCTAAAAGACATAAGACGTTTTTTTAAAGACGATGCCAAATGTGTCTACATTAAGACATTTTAAATTTCATATTGATATGCTATTGTGTTCTTCTGTTTTTTCTTAATGGTAATATTATCAAAGAAGATTTTTAATACACACAACCATATTTACTTTGGAGCCCGTATAGTATAGCAGTCCGAAACACAAAGTTGTTCATCTATACCTAATAATAAAGAGGCAAAATTTTAGTTTTTTTTCGTCCATCCATTATTTTTAAATCCGTCTCCCTCTAACTACTCGGTAATGAAGAGTTTTTTTCCGTCTAGACTTATATATATAACCCGTTCTCATATACGAGTTAGAATAGATCTTATATCTAGCACGAAACAGAGTTCAATTAGGACTTGTAATTGTAATCCAAATAGATCTCTAAATCCTATATTAAACACGTAAGACTTTCAAGTAAACATGAAAAGGAAATAGGATAATTAGAAAAGAAATTCAGCAATAAAAAGAAATTCTAATCGAAATCGAAATAAACTACACCATGAAGCATTTGAAGACTTCCAAGTAAACATGAAAATGAATTCTAATTCAAATAGAAATAGGATAATAGAAATTCAGCAATAAAAAGGAATTCTAATCGAAATCGAGGAATTCTAATCGAAATCGAAATAAACTACACATGAATCATCTGATTGTAAATTATATAATATATATATAAGGTGGATTTGGAAAAAAATCATTTGCGGAAACATCTTTATGAGAAAAAACACATGCAAAAAAATTAGACGTGAGACGTGAGGGCTCTCAAGCGGTGACTGAGATGAAAAAAACGTAGTGACCGTGACTAAAAAAATCGGACAAGTAGTAGCTGAGACAGAAACAAATTGGACGCCAAGCCTACGTGTCCGACGTAGAATCAGTAAGTTGAACAGAGTACAAATGAATAATATTCTATTTAAACACCCGTTGCAAGGCACGGGCATTTTTGCTAGTTTAATATTATATGACAAATAGAGTCATCATCCATATACACCATGTAGACATTATTACATATTGCTTTATTTATTATACATTGGGATCTATTCTATTGAAAAAGCTTTGCGGATGTAAACACTTGCACTTCAATTCTGAATCTTCATTTCTTCGTTCAGCAAATTTTCTTAACATATGATTCCATGATCGTACAGGTCAAATAAAAATAGATTAAATAAATAAATTCAACTGATATAACTAGAAAATACAACACTACAAAAATTTCTATGATAAAATTAAAAAAAAGTCTTACTTAGAGATAAAAGTAAAGTCTATTTTTTGAACGATTCTGACATTGAAATACTTACAGAGGGATTTTGCTCACGATATGTTGTCGTCAATGTAACAACCCGGGTTTTCCCAACAACCAAAAATCTGAACTTTCAAAAACTTTTATGCAATGTGTCAAGCATGTAGTTGCTAAGCGAAGCCAAACTAACCCTAGGAGAGTTTCACCGATAAAACGTTGCATGCATATAGATTTGATTGTAGATGTGTGCCCTTGTTCTCGTGTTGAGTTTCTATTGGAATTTTGGAGTGCACAATCCATGGCAATTTCCCATCGGATATCCTTGAACCTCTGTCAAATGTTTTCAATAAATAACTAATTGAATTCCTCCAAAATTCCTAGGCCTATGAAATGATACCCTTCTTTTCCCTTTTAATATTTACCAGACCTTTTGAGGACTTGAACTCAATGTCCTTAAATCGAATTATGAAAATCCCTTTATCCTTCCCTCTCCATTTGGCCCAACCTCCTCTTCCCTTCCTCCTGCCTTGGCCCGGTTCGCAGCTGCACCCACGCGGCCCACCGCGCGCCAAGCCCAGCAGCCGAATGCCCCCCCCGTCCAAACCCTAGCGGGAGCCCCTGCTCCCGCACCCTTCCCAGCCGCCGCCGCCAGAGGCCTACGCCGCGCCTTCCTGCACGCGCGCGCGCGCCCCTGCGCACTGCCTCGCCCGCGACCCCTCTCGGCGTCCGTGCCGCGGGATGGCCGACACGTGCCCCCGTGTACGGAAGCCGAGGCTCCCCGCTGTCCACCCGCTGGAACCCTAGCGGCGCACACATATAAAAGCCATGGCCGCCACCTCTCCTTCCCCAAGCGCAGCCGCCACTCCCTTGCTGTTCTCCACCGCGCCGCGCTCCTCTCCTTTCTCCTCGCCACGTCGTCGTCTCCGTCGAACCGTAGTGGCGACCACGGTGTCCACCGTCCTACCGACCGCGGCCGGACTCCGTCCGCTGTCCTCCTTCCTCGCCTCGCTGCGGAGACCGCGAGCGCCCCGCCTCATCGACGTCGACCTCGTCGCTGGCGTCGAGCTTCACCACGACGCGCTCCCCGACCTCGCGACCCCACTGTTGCGACCTCGTCATGCCGCCCCGTGAGCTCGCCACGGCGTCGTACGCGTCGCACACCACACCCCGCCACCGTGATGCGACCCTAGTGGAACCGCCAAGAGGAACCGCGCCGGAACGCCTTCACCAAGCTCCCATGGACGTCGACTACGCCGTCCCGCGGCGTCGACCGTGGAGGCCTTCGCCGGAGCCGCTGCCAGCCACGCCTCGCCACCAGAACCTCGCCCACGTCGCCGCTGCTGTGCTCGACGTCGACCTCACCAAACCGCGACCGCGACACCCCCGGTTCCCTGCCGCGCGGCTGCTTCGCGCCATCGGCCGACTCCACCGCGACCGCGACGCCGTCTGCAACCGCAACGCCACCATCGTGACGTCGCGCATCCGCCTCTCCTGCTCACGCCGACCGTGCCACCAAGCCGCGGTATTGGCCTTGTTGCGCCCTGCCAGGCCGTCTCCAACGACAAGGCCACGACGCCGCCGCAGCCGGGAACGTCGCAACCGTGAGCGCCACCACCCGCTGTCGACGACGTCACTGCGTGCAGTTTCCACCCCGCTGGTGAGCCACCAAAACCCCAGAGCTTCGACCCTTTCCTTTCTTGTCGCAGTACATGTCTGAGACCGGCCATCGTGCCGAGTTTGTCCGCTGTCACAGGGAGGTCGTGAACGTGTTGCGCCTTTTGCCGAAGCTCCGACATACCTATCCAGTCGCTGCTCTGTCCGGCCATTGTGTCGTGATCTTTTCTGTTGCAGGTGCGCCATTCGTTGGAGCTCTGCCACCTCCCGATAACCTGCGGTCGCATCCAGCTAGCTCTCAGCCACCTGCAGTCCTGTCTGGCCAGCCACAGCTAGCTTGCGGCTGCCCGCAACAAGCTGCAGCCGGCCAGTAGTGTCCCGAGCTAGCCACAACCGGCTCGGGGTGGTAGCAGCTGGCCATGCTCGCCTTGGACACCTCGTCAACGCAGCAAGATCCTCCCGCTCCCGTCACTTCAAGGTCTAGCTTTTGGAACCCTCGTCGACGCCATCCTTGACGTCGACAAACTTCTCCTTTTAGTTGTATTCATACTTGTTCATGCATGTCACACTTGTTATCTACACTTTATAATTATCCATCTATGCTTGCGCCGTGCCTTCGTGTCGGTCTATCTATCTATCTATCTATGCTTTGGAAATGTGCTACTCTGTTTTGGGCGTTCTTATGTGTTATGATCTGTTTGTCTGTGAGCCGAGCCTTCGAGCCGGTTGAGAGGGCGGATGTTTGAACGATGCGATCGCGAGCTCGTCTCGCCATGGTCGTAGCGCCGAGCATATCGCTCCTCTCGTGTTTAGTTTCCTCCGTCGGACTACAATTGTTAGCTCCTAGCCTCGTCCCTAGGACATGGCCATCGTGAACTCGACAACGGTGCGCTTCCCACCCGCACATGGCGAGCCTCACGTGACCTAGTCCACCAGAGACGACCTAGAAGACAACTATCGTGGAACCTTCGGAAGCCAACTTTTGTAGGTGAAGCTCATGGCCGCGAGTTCCCTCGCCATGACCATTGGGCTCTACCTCCTTTGCTTCCCTTTTCCTACCCACCTCGTATGCTTGTACCACCTAGACCATAGCATCTCTTAGGTTCCGACAATGACAACCGCACTACTAATAACCGAGGGATTGCATTGTGCCATTTTAGTTGCACAGAGGCCGTGGTGCCCTACGAGTTGGTGTAGTTCGAGGAACCATGAGTTAGTGCCCCTATTCCTTCGACCGTCGTCTGTTCCCATGACGTGTTGGTCGAGAGAATGCAGAGGTTGTTCCTCTTTTATCAATCCTCGTCAATCCAATAAGACGAGGGTTGAGCCCCTTTGTTCCAACTTCGGTTCATGTCCATTGCCATGACATGATGATCGAAGTGTCAAGCAATCAGTTACCCTTTTCGCTTGCTTGTTTCCTTCGGTGTTTAAGTATCGCTCTTATTTTTTTCCTTTCCTTTGATTGTCGTCGGATGCCATGACGAGTGGGTCAAAGGAAGGCATATCCTTTTCTCTTCCCTTCTCTCTTTTGGTTTCGTCGTGCTCAATCCCCTTGTATGCTTGTACCTATTTTAGACCATAGCGCTTCTTAGGTCCTTGCAGTGACAACCGCACCGCTAAGGCCCTAGGGGTGACTAGGTGCATCCAGTGCATGTAGGTCGTGGTACCCTACAAGTGGATTCGGGCGTTGTGTGTTCTTTTATGTGTCTCTCTTTTCCAATGCCTCGCCTTTTTCTATGGCGTGTGGATTGGGAGAGTAGACCACTAGCCCTTTTTCTTCTCCTCTCGTTTCCACCTCTCTCTTTGGTTCGCGTCGAGTACAATAGCGTATGGACCAAGAGAGTGATCGGATTTGTTCTCTTTCTCCCCTTTTTTAGCCGCTCTGTTCGATTCCGTCCTTAACCATGACGATCGGATCAAAGGTCGGACTATCCCTTCTAGTTGGCGAAGCTATGGTCTATGTTAAGTCCTTGGAACCATACGAGTCGACCCGATCGACTGTCAGAAAGCTATCTTTACCGAGGACGTGATATGGATGGCCTAGCCAACCCTTCTCCCCCTCTTTCTCTTGTCCCATTCTCTTTTGCTTGTGCCAATTTTCATGGCGTGCGAGTCGAAGTCTGTGGGACCAAGTCACAACTCTTGCATCTTGCGTTGTTGTTAGTTCTTTCTCGTTCGTGCTTAGTTGTGACCTGTGGGGTATAAGGCTACAAAGGCCGAACCCTGTTGTGTTTGTTTTCCTCTCTCTGTTGCAATCTTTCGGTTCCTGTCAATTTTCATGACATCTGGATCGAAAGACTACAAGCTGTGGTGTACGTTTAAGTTAAGCTAGAGTTTAGGCCCTTTCTCTTGAAGCCATACAGGTTGACACCATCAACCCGGGAAGTGTGGTTATTTCGGGGTCTTGACTCGAGTTTATGCTTAGCGGACAACCACTCGTGTTTTATTTTGAACCCGAAGAAAGCGGACAACCACCGCGAGGGCTAAGTCTTTTGGTTTCTTTTGTTGTTAGCTGCTCTTTTTGTGTCGTTGCCTTTTGATTTGGATCTTGGTTAGAGATTGAATGTTTTCTTCCTTGTTTGTCGCTCTGTCGAGGTAGTTGCATCAAAGGCGATGTTGATCGGACCGGTGACCCGTTGGAGGCAGGAGACATGGGCAGCAACAGGATGTGGATGTTTATGGATCTATAACAAACAGGTGCCACATCGCACCCAACCACGTAGAATCCTATTAGACATGCATTTACATAGATGCTAGTGCTTTACTTTTTGCAATTAAATTGATAGGTTGCATGGTAGATTGCTTGGAAAGTCTTTACCTTGTCGCAACCTTACCCCTGCGCACCCGCTGTTAGGGTAGACACCCGCTTTACTTACTTGCTCGCTGCTTACTTCTACTTCGTATTATGTCAATGATGTGATGCTGAGTGGAGGATTGTTTGTGAGTGGCTAGACACTGTGTGCCGTTATAATGATTAACAACTTGGGGAGATCTTGGCGTGTGTCTTGGGTGTGTGGTGAGGGTTGAGTCGATCAGACAGGCCATACGACGAGTCCGTGAGACGAGTCTTGCCGGGGGTGCGACATGGGCATCCCCACGTGAGGTACCTGTGGTGGTTACATGTGTTTTGAGGAGATCCCGGGGCGAGCCTCGGGATAGAGGTGCTGTGATGGCACGGGGGAGGACCCCGATTGAGGAGATGACCTGTCTGATCCCACCTAGGACCTGGATATCGAGAGGACTGGAACCATGGGACTTTTTCGTACACACCACTCGTCCCTGAATGGGCGGGGGACGGATGTTCGACCAATCTGAACGATGCCATTACTGCTTGGTTGTGAGGTGATAGGGTGAGTGCTGCCGGTGTTGGGATCCCGCACCATCCTAGATGCGCAGTACCACCGTGGCCAGGTGCTGCGTCTCCCAGTCTCAGTTTGCCGGTGCGCCGGGGAGCCCCAGGGCTAAGTGGCAGGATGGTATCGTTCTGGGTTGGAAGACAACCCGGTATCAGCCTAGGCAGTGCACATGCCGATGATGGTGATCTTGTGGGTACAGGTGTACACACTCTACAGAGTTGATCGATCTATACGTATAGTCGTGTCTCCGGATATGGACATTCCCTTGGCCTACGCTTCTCTTGAGTAGTGAGATGAGTCCTTTCTTCTCTCCCCCTGGGTCTTGCAGGATCCGGTTGTGAGCCGTTGAGACAAGGACGAGAGGGAGTTGTCCTTGTCGCCTAGAGAGTGTGTGGTGAGATGTGTGTGGATGGGATGGATGTGTGGAAATGTGTTAAAACTTGATATACAACTTACTATATTATTATTACTTAATAATGAAGATGCATAGGCAAGCTACAACTATAAATAAGTCTTTTGCTATATCCGTGCATTCCACTTACCACAAAGCGAACGCAAAAGCATAGGGTGGGAAACAGTGGCAAGTACAAAGTCGTACTGAAAGTTATTTGTCAGGATTGGATGCTATCTTCGACGACGACAACAAGAAACCGGAGGTTTAGGTGGTCTTGTCCTACGCTCAAGATTGTCTGTGTAGGAGGAGCCTTCACCCGCTGGCGCGTTGTGTCTACTCTGATATTATTTCGCGTGTGTCTTCCGCTAGTAGAGTGTTGTAGTAGGGTGTAAATCTCTAAGTTGTAGTACTTGTAAACTTGTAATATACGATGCATGACTGTGGTATCAACTGTATAATAATAATGTGATAGCTTGGTATTCCTGAGATTATCACGTTACGTTATAATCTGTGGATTTTTCTTCGAGGAAATCGTGGATCGTTACAGTCAACATCGCACACGAACCAGCCAAAAGCAGCATCTATCCCAGCTAGTTATGGTATTTGGTTACAGTATAGAGATATGATGGCGTTGCCATATTTAGCCAAGCTCCCTGCGATAGTGTTAAGGCAAAACAAAAGACAAATCAATTTTATAATGATGCAAACATAAGTAATCTATATCCAAAATCAAAGCAATGTTTTCCAGCCATCGCTTTAATTTACTACTGCATGTTTAATAAGACAAATAACTGCTAAGGAATAAAAGTACTATATATAAAACTTCTATTCTTTTTTTTGATAAAAAAGACTGGCGGAGATCCCCACAGTGCTCAATATTTATATATATAAAGGTAAAGGTAGAAAGCTCATGGTACCTTTAAAACTACTATTCTTGAGTATAGGTCTCCAATTTACTAAGCCAACTCACTGTCAATTTCATATGTTCAGAGAAACTGAAAACGATTTGACGTGAGCCTACTTACCAGCTTCTATAGTTGTTCTTTAGTATAGCTCTCCAGAACTTAGGTGATATATTGATATTCATATCCTTCACTTACAGATTTGCAGCAATCCTGAGTCCTGACATAAAAGTAAGGAAATTCAATCAACTGATATCCACCTGGGTACCATGTTGGACATCACAAACTACTCGTTCAACGTGGTTAAAATTCCAACTGCCTGTCCATATATGATACCCAGGTGGATAGAATAGAATAGTTTTTGTTATTATGCATTGCAAGCAGGAAAGGGTCTAGTTTATTTATGAACTGAACTGAAGATCACAGGCTATAGATGGTAACTAGGAGGAGTAAGCATAAACTAATGATAAAACTAATTACACAGAAGTAGACTAATTAGCGAGACAAAACTATTAAGTCTAATTAATCCATAATTAGCAAATGTTTATTGTAGTATCACATTGTCAAATCATGGACTAATTACACTTAATAGATTCATCTCGCAAATTAGACTCAATCTGTTTAATGAGTTATGTAATTAGTTTATATTTAATACTTCAAATTAATGTACAAATATATGATATAACAGGTCTAAAATTTAGACATTGAAATCAAAACACCCCAAACTCAAAAGGATATGTGAAACAGAGCTCCAGCCATTCTGGCAGCTAGTGTGGCAGCCTAGTAGCGCACCGTTCTAGTCATCTCCACCAGCATTGGGGGACAGTACCTGCTCAAAATCAGTAAACTAGACCAAATAATTCTCTCTGTTGTTCCAAGTGTCCAAGTGAGTGATAAAAATCCAATCCGTAATTATTGAGTGGGAAGCAACCAGATTTTATAACTTACAAAACTGGTGCGCTGCTAGATGCTCCCCGCAAAGGTGCGCGGCTATTGTGCCGCCGCCGATCATCCCCTGCCATGGACAGTCCTAATGCCCTGGCAGCCTTGTGCTTGGTGCCTCGGCTGCTCGCACCACAGCGTCAACTGCCCATCACTAGTAGAAAAATCATTTTTGCTGCCACGTCTTTTTTTTTCAGAGGCGGTTCACAACTTCATGACGCCAGAAAAAAAATAGGGTGGACCCAGCAAGAGAACCGCCTGTGTAAAACCATTTACACAGACGGCTGACATTATAAACCGCCTGTGTAAATAGGGTATTTACACAGGCGGTTCATAATGTCATCCGCCTGTGTAAATACCTGTAGAGTTAATTTTTTTGATTTTTGTAAACGATCTTTGATGGAAAAACTTTGTACATGAAAGTTGTAGATCTCGACAAGTTATGAAACTTTGTAGTTCACAACTTTTTCATTTGAAATCATCTTGTCATCGAAAATTACGTTTGAATGTGTCAAATTTGAAATTTAAATTTTTGTAAACGACCTCGGATGAAAAAACTTGCTACATGAAAGTTGTAGGTTTCAAAAAGTTATGAAACTTTGTAGTTCACAACTTTTTCATTTGAATTCGTTTAGTGGCTCAAACAATCAATTTACACTCGGTTTAGTATAGAATATGAAGAAGTACTAACGAATCTAAACACAAGTGAGTCATGGGTGGAGTGGTAGAGGAGGTACCGTGCGAGGGTGAGGTCTCTCAGGTTTGAATCCCCGGTGGAGCACGTTCGTGAATTTTACGCGAAAAAATGCGTGACTTGCTTGTCCCAGGATTTAAATTTTTTTTTCGATTTTAAAAACGCGATTTTATTCTACGAATTAATACAGACGGCTGACAAAGTGAACCGCCTCACAACCCGCCGCCTGTACTGTGGGCCGATTAGTACTGACCTCAGTACAGGCGGTGGGCTTTGCCGCCTGTACTAATGCCTCTATCACCGCCTCTAAAAACGTTTTTTGTACTAGTGCATGGCCCCATGCCCACAACAACTGTACGCACTCCGGCCACCGGCTCATCTGTGTCCTGCTGCCCGTGGATGCGAGACGCACCATCGTCGGAGCCCGCCGCCCGTCGCCGCCAACCATTAGGGTTTGGAGAAAATGGAGAGAAAACTGCCGAGCTCTACTGCGTTATGTTGTACGATAGGGATCTAGTACCTTTTTTTAAGTCGGGCCACCAACTGATGGGCTTTATCGGGCCCATCGAGTACAGATGAATAGTAGATACGATATTTACTTTTTTGTCAACCGTGTTAAAATCGTGTCGAGTAACATTTGTAGATACACTATTTAAAAACATATAAAAAATCGTGTCTAACAGTAGAACCTCTTACGAGATAGAGACGTTTTCAATAAAACGTGTCAACAAGCGTGTATACTACGGGAAGTACTCAAGATATAGATGCGTTTTCAAAAGCGTACTAAAGGAAACGTATCTAGAGGAGGGTTATCTTGCAGTATAAGGCAGAGCACCCAAGAGAAGGGAGATAGAAGGCGGAGCTAGTGAGAGAGGAAGCGAGAGTAAGGTGGAAGGAAGTGGAGATGGTGGCCCAATAAAAGGGGCAGAAAAACGCTAACACGCGATGGAATTTTCCCATGGCACATGAGCCCACCATCACCACCCGCGCGAGGGAAAAAGGCCTAGGTGAGCACGGCGACAACCAAGAGGGAAACAATTGAGCCTGGCTGCAAGAGGCATGGCCCAAAGGTGGAGCCAGGGAAACAAATAGACCCTTGTTGTATGGCAAAGTGGGCAGAGTTGTTGGTTCTTCCATCCATGAGGAGCATGTCGATCTTCTATCAAGAAGACAATTTTAGATCACAAGAAATGCAAACAAAAACTTGCAACCGGGAGTTGCCAATGGTTTTCAAATAAGTGTGTTCAAGTCAAGTTTGCCTATGAATTGCGCCAATTATGTTGAACGAGTTGTGTATTCCCCGAGATGTCATGAACTTCTAAGTTATCTAATACCGTGCCTCTGGCATCTTGCATTCTTCCCTACAAGATAATAATTTAGGAGAAGTGCTCCACCTAAATTAATTGCCAAAAAATGAAGTCTTTCACCGATTGTTTATTATAGCAAAAGATTGTTGCATTGTCCTACCACATTCCTCTTGATTATTGGAAATTATAGGTGCAATATCCTTCGGTCACTTGCCATCCAGCCAAGCCAAGTGCCAAAAACAAACATCCCTTGTTTTTGGATAATTATTATTCAAATGGTCTCCACAACAAAGAAGGTCTCTTATTGGTGGGGAGTTTTCAAACTACTAGATTTAAACATAGGTTTAGCTTTTGTTGTGCCCTCCAATGATCAAACAGTTAGGCTTTTGGATGATCTAGAACAATCAAGTCCCACAATTTTCATTCCCACATTTGCACTCATTTGCAATGAACAAGAACATTGCTCCCATGAAAGCAAAAGCAACAAAATCTACTGAATTTGTTTCACTTGCCACTGGGAGGAAGCCTACTCTCAGTCATTGTTACTATCTAAAAAATAGTTTCTATTGTCACTTCTGAGCAAGAAGATTGCTAGGTTTACATTTGAGGAAATGGTATTTATAGCTAAAAAAGTCTTATAAACATCTAAATGGTATTTATTTCGCACAAAATTGTGAAGAAATGGTGCAACACCTCCTTTGTTGTCCTTGTGTGAGCTTGTTTGAACCTGATAGGATTTCACATAAAGAATGATTTGGATCCCATTCAAATACTAGTGAGCATGAGGTAGCAATTAGCAGTGCCTTTCTTCATACAACTTATGGAAGTAATCATCCTATGGTGCTGGAATATTTGGCAAATGAGAAATGATGTGATCTTCAAATAAGAAAACCCTTTGCTAGATTTTTGCAAAAATATATTTTTAGATGAGTTTGCATTATTTATCCAAAATATTTGGCATATGAGAAATGGTGTGATCTTCAAACAATGAAACCTTTCAATTGGTTTTCTATAAAAATATATTTCTTTATGAGCTTTTCTTAGTTATCTGTAATGCCACAGAGTGCAATCGACTGAGGTCCAATCTATATGTTGAGTTGATAACACTCTCCCATCAAAACCCACTTACACTTTCATTCTTGCTTAAAATAAAAGGATTAACCTAGGGATGGTCTAAGCCATCCTCAAAAACCAATTTTGGATTAAACCCCCATAATATCACATCGATACACACATGTGTCCCCATGGACTAACTTCAAACTGGGCTAGATGTCACATGCACCCCCTCCCTCCTCAAAGGGTCATAATGTCCTCATCGGTTTAGTACACACATCTGGGTAAGGATGACCAATAATGTTTCCTCTTAGCACACTAACCATAAATCTAGTGTTGGCCTATGTGTTATGCCATGCATCTAGGGTGGCCCCCTCGTAGGGTGTTTGGACAGAAAAAATCCAAAATGACAGAGTGGATCTCTCTGCGCATTAGAAAAATAATGCGGGCGTGTCAGTGTACTAAAGTACACAAAAGAAAATAAGGGAACACAATTTATTCATATTTAAAGAAAATACAAATATGAATTCCCTGGTACAAGTGTGCGCTCTATAGCCTGCTGGCGGCGATCTGACTTGAGCTGGCGTAGGCGATGTGGTCTTCTAATTCCTAGGGCCTCGGAAAGCTCCCAGTTAATTACCCCTGTGATGTGGTCTCCTCCGTTACTTGCTTGCTAATTTTACACGGCACCGTGTGGTGGCGGCTACCTTTGTGTGTCTCTGATCCGACGACAATGTTGTTGATGTAGAGGCGACATGCCAGAGCTCGTTCTTGACAGCCTCTGGTCTCATCTCTCAATGTCTCCCGATGCAGTGACGTTGTTGGTGTAGAGTCGATGTGACAGAGCTGTTCTTGACAGCCTCCAGTGTCACCTCGACGCCTCGCCATCCCCTTCGACTTAGCATCAGCGTCGGTGAAGGTACCGTCGTACAGGGCCTGCGTCTTGCTGATGTACGAAGACACATCGAGTGATCCCGATGGAGTCTTCCTTCATGCTCGCCAAGGTGCGTCCTTGCATCAACTTGATGGAGTTGCCCTAATGACTAGTAAGGGCTTAGTGTCCATGCACCCTTTAAGTCGCTGGTGCAGGGGATGCCAAGAAACGACGTCGGCACTATGCTGAATGTAGCACGGAGTTGGCTTTGACAACGTCAGCTTGTCGCACCAAATGGATGTGAAGGCATTCCTTGTCGCTGTGCCAAGCAAGATCAACTCTAAAGTGTAGATGACGGCTTTGGCCTTGTTAGCGACGCACTGCTTCTGTATTAAAACACCACACAAAAAACAAAGTGGCCCAAAATAAGGACCACTCTTGGGCTATTATGAGAGGAGCCTCGTAGTAGTAGATGCATCCAAAATAGCGCCGACATGGAGAAAGCAATAACTTGATGACGACGACTTGTGCAGCAAAGATGGGAGGAGAACCATGTCCCACTGGTCGTGCCAATTTGTTTGGACTGAAAAAAATCCAAAATGACAGAGTGGATCTCTCTGCGCATTAGAAAAATAATGCGGACGTGTTAGTGTACTAAAGTACACAAAAGAAAATAAGGGAACACAATTTATTCATATTTAAAGAAAATACAAATATGAATTCCCTGGTACAAGTGTGCGCTCTATAGCCTGCTGGCGGCGATCTGACTTGAGCTGGCGTAGGCGATGTGGTCTTCTGATTCCTAGGGCCTCGGAAAGCTCCCAGTTAATTACCCCTGTGAAGTAGCTCACAGAGTACCTCCGATTAAGCTGTTGTTGTCGTCGTCTTCAATCTTCACTTCACGTCTCCATGCTTGTGTGTTGGTATAGATGTAAGTGGCGTCGGCGTGATGACCTCATCGGTCCATGTGCCGGTCAGCGTAGCTGGAGAAATCAGCTACGCCCGCCTATGTCGTTCGCCTCATCGGTGTCGAACGACACGTGGTGTGGTGTTGTCGTAGACTTGCATGGTTGGTGTAGCTTGGACTGTTTCGGACTTCCTGACAACATCGTCGTGGTACGCTGCAGAACTTGATCAATGGGATTGTTGATGTAGTTGTAGTCGATGAAGACAGGCGCTCGTTGGTGCCGAGTGGAGTGTAGAGTCAGAGTCGTTGATGGAGCCTATGATCGTCTCCTCGATGCGACCGGCGTAGTAGATGTTGGATCATCTTGATAACATCACCTGGTGCAAATTAAAATAAATCATTTAAAATTAGATGAGGGGCCGAACGCTCCAAGCCAGGCTCTATTTAGTTGCACTCGCCGATCAGCCGCTACCCGACGGCGTATTGAACCGACCAGGTGCACGCATATGTATATGTTACATCTCGGTGTCGCAGGACGTGTGTCGTTCGGCGTGATGTGCAGGAAGGCACGGCATCGTCGGCTAGCGAGCTCCTTGTGTCGGTGCGCAGCCGTTGTCGACGACGTTCAGACTCGTCTCGCCTCCCTTGCATGACGACATTCTTAGTGTAGATATGGAGCCATTGCCGACTGTTGACACCGTTTTTCGACATGTGTCAAATGAGCTAAGACTTGTGTTGGTCGGTGGTTGTTTTCTATCGCCATCGGAAAGTTATCAGTCGAATTTACCGATGAGAAAGAATGCTGCAGGAAAGATAAGTTTGTTGCCGATGGGAGCTGAATGATTCTTGCCGATAAGGGTTAATTGGTGAAGTCAAGTCACTCGAACTGCAAAGTTGCCGATGCCGATTGCCGATGAGGAGATGTTGCCGATGCCGATTGCCGATGAGGAGATGATGCCGATGAGCATGGAGTGCCGATGGGCACAGGGTGATGTGGCGGTTAACGTCAGCAGAAGATTGTCGGTGGCAAAAGAAGGAAGTCGCGGATTGAGGGAATCTGCCGATGGAAAGTTTTCATCGAAGGAAGGACATAAGAAACTGGTAATTTTATACCAGTATTGTTATAGTAGTTTGAGTCCGACTTTTGCACGAGTCGTTTGTTTCCTTTAAAATAGGGGTGTCTGTTTAGGAAAATAATATTGTTATTTGGGTCTGACTCCTGCGCGAATCAGTTATTTTCTTTAAAGTAGGAGTTTTGTTTAGGAAAGGTACGAGTCGTGTCTCTGTACAACTCTCCATGCGGGAGTATAAATATGTGTCCAAGGGCTGCGTGTAAAAATATATCAATCCTATTAAACAAATCAATTTACTCATATTCTATTTTTACTGCAATTTATCCTTTTTGCATTAGTTTTAGTTTATCTACGAGTTCTTCAAGCTTCGACGGGTTGCATCACCTTGATCTCCGTCAAACCCTTGCAAGTTCCGCGTGGGAGTACCTCTGAGCTTTGACATCCGGGTGCATCGCTGTTGTCTCGTTCAGCTCTGCTCTAGTTATCCTGATCAAGTCTGAGTCTTGGCATCCGGGCGTATCGTCGTTGCCCTGTTTAGATTTTGTTCTAATTATCGTCCTTGTCGATTAACTGGTCAAATCGACTAGCACACCTTTTGATATCGAATTCGGATAATAGCCCGAGGTGTTTGCAGATCCTGACGCTTTTTGTGTCAACACCGACGACATCCAAACTCGTCTTCCTAGCAGGACGACGTTGTTGATGTAGAAGGGGAGCCATCATCGACGACATCCGGACTTGCACCTTGCAGGGCGGCGATGTTGATGGAGCGCTCAAGTGTCGACGGAGTGCAGATCGTGGGGCATCCATGGTGGCGCTCAGCTCGACCTCCTCGGCACATGGCTCTGTGCCCGACTACCTGGTACGCTTCCCACTTCGACTGCACGTGCTTCGGTAATGCAGCATCTCTCTCCGGCATCGTGCTTGTCCGGCATCACGACACCTTCTCCGATACGGCGTGGTCGTCCGGCGCCCAGAGTGTCTCCTTCGGCTTGGCACAGGCGTCCGGCGACGAGGGCGTCTCCTCCGGCATGGCACAGGAGTCCGGCGTCGAGGACGTCTCCTCCGGCTTGGCACAGGCGTCCGGCGACGAGGGCGTCTCCCGTAGCTTGGCACAGGCGTCCGGCGACGAGAGCGTCTCCTCTGGCTTGGCACAGGTGTCCGGCGACGAGGGCGTCTCCTCCGGCTTGGCACAGGGGTCTGGTGTCGAGGACGTCTCCTCTGGCTTGGCACAGGCGTCCGGTGTCGAGGACGTCTCCTCCAGCTCGTTGTGTCCATCCGGCATCGAAGACATCTCCTCTGCCGACACGGCTCGATGTAAGGGGCGGTGGTTGTCCCGCTCGATGTGCTTCTTCTCTGCGTCTGCGGGTGTGGCAGTTATGCCTCAGCTTCGTGGACGCAAATGGCGCCTTGGTGGCGACGTCGGATCCGTGCGTCTCCCGTGTTCGTGACAGCCTGCTCGTGGATGATCTTGGACAACACCGCCGTGGTGGCTTGGCGCAACCGGAGCACACGCAGCTGCGCTCGCTCCGTGCGGCCGACTTGAACCGATCTCATTCGATTCGAATCATCGCAACACTCAAGCAGCATCGCGCAACCATGTGCACGATGACAGATTGATCTGGTTGCAACGTCGCTTCATCGATGGAGGATATGAACGTCATCTCTTGAATACATCTGGACTCCTCACGATGGATACGCCTAGCAGACTCCCGGCGGCCAGGTCCTCGATTGATCCGCTCCGTGCTTCTGATGGACGGTGTCCTGCTCCTGTGAGGAAGATCACGAAGAGCAGCCTTGCGGCGCTCTCTTACTCCCTCTCGGATGCCAAGTCGTCCTCCTTGCGTCTGGGCTTGGAGCGGTGTTCTTCGGGCTGCGCTTCTCAGATGCCAAACTGTGATTAGCCCTCGCAAGGTGTCGTGGGGCTTCTTTATATAGGCCTCAGGCTAGGGTGCAGCAGACCCTGCAACCGTGCGCACGCGCCGTTCGGGTTTGTTGGCCGGCTCCTGGACTGCACGCACGCGCCGCCTGAGTTTGTTGGCAGCAGCAGCAGCGAGAAAGCCGGAGCCACGCCACCGTAAGTAGCTAGGAGAGATATCCTCCGTATGACTCATCTCGTGTATATCCGTATAACGAATATTCCTTGGAATTATCTTCTAAAAGATCCGGACTTTATTATATTCAATAATAAAGACCGTACACAGCTCGTTAATTTCCCCAAGATATTTTCATTGGATGTACGTGATGAAGACTCCATGATACGGAACGGAGCTAACACTCCTCCCATGCAATCCCTGGCGTGCGGACCCCGTTGCTAAGCTGCTGGCATAGTCAATGTTCACAGAGGTTAATAATATGTTTCACGGTTGAACACGTACATGTATCTTGGCCGGTTGGCTCATACTATGTTTGTACATGCACGTATGCTGGATCCGAGGCCAGCCACCTAGGCATAGTGGCCTGCTCTCACATGTAGCGTTCGTCACGAGCGCATACACTTTCCTTGTATTTTTTCCTTAATTTTGTATTCTTTCGTTTTCACGTGAGACACTAATACGAGTATGCACGGATTTTAATCCGCCAAAAGTCCATCAAACATAGGGTTATAGGTGTCAAAATGGATTTGGCCAAATGGCTTGACATGATGCCCGCAATTTAGGCCCAAACCTAAATATGTCCAGTAAAATCATAGTCACACTTGTGCCAAGTTTTGGTATGAAAGTAAGTTTATGACGTGTGGGACAGGACGATAAGAAAGTGTGTTGCGCTATGGTTATGATAGTGAACCAAATAACCGTGAAAAAACTATAAGCTATAGCGTGGCAAGATGTGATCATGGATCATGGTTGTGGCAAGTCTATGTCCACTCACAACAAGCCTTATCATCAAGTTCCCTAGCTATCACGCCAAAGCAGATTTGGAACAACCATACATTACATCCATTTTGAAACGACGACCTTACGCGTGACAACGGTTGAGAAACAATAACCCTACGGATAATTATAGGTTTATACCAAATATATCCCCGAAGGGTTAAGACTATATAAAGAAACTTGTACCCATCAATAATAAAGAAGAGAATACAAGTTCCACAATATTATCTCTCGTGTGTTCTTCTGTGTTGTTCCTGAAGATTGGGAGAGGGAGACGAGATCTATCTATGACTTCTACACGTCTTTTTCTTGGGATCGGGAAGGGGAAAACGGATCTGACGATCCGTGTATAGGCCAATTCTTAATACGTTATCAACAGCTCTTCCAACTGGGTGAGTCGTTCATAATTTGTTTACCATCAAATCAAGATTTATTTAATTTTGCTAATCGTAGATTGATTTTTGACATGGCTCGGTGTCATCTCGGCTTACAATTCGCGAGACTTGAGCCATCCATGCGGCCGTTGTTGGCCGTCCCATCCAACTGGTTGCCAGAAGCCGCGTGGATCTAATCTTATCCCGCTGACTACAGAGTCTCGATCTCCATTGCCCCATTGCCATGGACCCATCATCGTGGGCTTAATTTGCCATGTATGAAGTTTCTAGATTATTTTATTTTTTTAGATAAATCTAGCATGCATGAATAACAGATTAATCATCTTTTATTTATATGAATCTTGTGTACATATTTCACTGGACCGATCCCCCGCGCTGCCCGCCGGTGAGGATGTCTCGGCATGGACGACGCCATCACCAAACGCGGGCCCTGCTTCGTCCGATCTACAAGAGCCTATGCAAGGACCGAACCTTGCATCTTACAAATAGGCACTTGCTGAACACATTATGAAGAGGAGATCATCGTTCCTGTGACCAAGTCGACGAGTAGGCAGGCCATGGCCTAACCTATATGCCGTACGCGGCACAAATTTTTCATGACAATGAACGTACCATACATGGTTTGTCGGTCACTCTCTTCGTTATTACTGTTCTACTAGATTTATTATTATTATAAATCATGTAGATTTTAATATTTCTAGTAGATCTTCTGAAGACGTACACCTGATGTGTTATACTAGTAAATTTTTTTCGGTATGCTCTATGAATCACGGTCATGATACTGACATGATAGCTTGTTAGATCTTTGCATGTCATTAGTTTTTTTTCAGTTGTTAAACTGTGTTGTCATCTATATTGTTCAAGTTCTACTAGATTAATCCTGAAGATTAGATGTTGGACATGCTAGTAGATTGTTAAACTGTGTTGTCATCTATGCTAGTAGATTATTTTTTTTTAAACAAACATGTTGGACATGCCGGATCAAGCTCTACATAGCTTTTTTTTAATTGTCATATTGCTCTCACTACCGCTGTATTGGAACCACACCGCCCGAAGCGTGATGCCTAAAGCTACCGTTGTTCGGCTTGTGCTACTCGCATACCATTTATGAGTGGCCAATATGCACTTGCTCTCCACTACGATGGTGCAGCCTCGTCGTTGCCTGTTGCGGCAACACCATCTTTCCTCGATATGCTCATATCGTGGTTCAATGCAATCAATCCATCGTGGTGTGGTAGTTGTCGTGCCTACGATTGGTGCACGTAAATTTAGATGGTTGTGCTATCATGTAGCTCTTTTATGTGTTTGAAAAGCCCTGAAGATTTATTTTTGTGGCAATATCTTGCTTATGAGCTCGAGCATATGGCATATATATATTTTTGATATTAAAAAAACCAGAAGTTAAATATAATAGCAGGAATATTTATGGTAGTGATATTTTATGCAGATATTTTATGTTTCGTCGTGTCTTGAAAAGATCAAGATGCCTAATAGGGGGGGTGAATTGGGCTCTTTTAAATTTCTATGCAATAATTAAACCTAACAAGAGCCAATTAACCCCCTAGTGCTTTCCCAAGTGTGTCCTAACTACACAAGCAAGACATGGCAAAGAAAGCGGTAAAGCCCTATGCAATTCTAGTCAAGCAACACAAAGGTAATGCGAAAAGTAATGCTTGAAAGTAATTGCAATAAGTAAGGAGATGGAGTGAGGAAATTGACACGACGACGTTTTGCCGAGGTATCGAGGAGTCGACACTCTCCCCTAGTCCTCGTTGGAGCACCGTGCACGTTATCGCTCCCCTTAGTCCGCGCAAGGACTAAGTGCTCTCTACGGGCTGATTCTTCGCCACCCCGGCTCGGTGGATCGCCTACAACCGATCACAACGAAGCTTGGGTCATCCACAATGAACTCCACTGGATGATCACCAAGCGAACCTCCGCGAAGCCGTCTAGGTGATGTCGATCACAAGAGTAACAAGCACTAACTCTCACTTGACCAATGCTAGTCTAGTGATGGAATGGATGCACACTTGCTATCTCTAAGCAACTAGTGAGGATCGACTCATGGAATTGCAATTCACTATTTCACTAGGGCTCTTGCTCTCCTTGCAAGCTCACAAGGGTTGTTCAGCAAATGAAATGGGTAAGAATAAGTCCTAGGGGCTGGTGAAGGAGTATAATACCCCCAAGCCAACTCCTAGCCGTTAGGCACAAATTGTGCTTTCCTACGTCACTCTAGACGCTAAAACAAGGTGGGGTCCGGACCATCGCACATGCGTCCGAACCCCCTCAGCTCACTGTGCTCAACTCACAACTGCACGCAGTCCGAACGCTGAACGCGGTCCGGACGCATGGCTCCGGACAGCGTCCGAACTCAAATGAGCTTTCTATAACTCTCTGTACGTGTAGGGTCCAGACGCAACCTGTAGTCTGGACTCTACACTCCGGACAGCCTCCGGATTAATTCTCACTCTTGGGAGCTCTCTACATAGGGTCCAGACGCAACCTGCAGTCCGGACCCTGCACTGTTCACACCGTCCGGACTCTCTGACTCAACCGAGCAAACCCTATGGGTCCGGACGAACAGACAATGGTCCGGACCCTAGGTTACACTAGCGCCCGGAGCTCCTTTTCGAGCCGGAACAGCTAGCATACTTTCAAAATGGAAGTTGCTCTACAACACAAAGGGACTAATTCTAAGATGCCTAGTGCTAGTTTTCACAAGTGTGTACCACACCTAATCACTTAGCCTCTCCTAAGTCAAGCTACTAGATAGTATCCCCTTAATAGTACGGCCAAAGGAAAAATAAAGGTGCTAAACTACTTTAAGTGTCTCTCAACTCCAATTGACACTTAGACTTAGTCTATGCTTCATCCTTGTCGTCAATCCTTTGAAAACCAAAACAATTCCATTAAGGGGCACGAATTCCATGATAGCCCAATCAACCATCCATTACCATGACCTAACTCTCTTATTGCCTCTACAAAACACACGTTAGTCATAGTAATCTTGCATTGTCGTTAATCACCGAAACACTAGGGGGCCTATATGCTTTCATGTCTCTTTTAGAGTAATAATTAATTTGAATATTATGCTTTTTCAAATCTATAATCTAGAAACTGAACTTTCTAGATTTATGTGCTTACATAAATTTGTGTTAAAATAGTTTTAACCCCTTGAAAGTTTTTATATTGATTTGATATTGTCCTTGCAATATTCATATGTATGATTATGTTTTCTATGGGTTATATAATCCCGAAGTATTATCATAAGACCAATATAAATACCCTAGAAAGAAAAGCATGTATGCTTGGAAACCCATGGGAAATAAACGAAACACGTATGATTTAGAAGACCATTTTTTTCTCTCTCTCTAGCGCTTTATTTTGCTTTGGT
The DNA here is from genome assembly GCA_022036555.1 of Microstegium vimineum. Taxonomy (NCBI): domain Eukaryota; kingdom Viridiplantae; phylum Streptophyta; class Magnoliopsida; order Poales; family Poaceae; genus Microstegium; species Microstegium vimineum. The sequence goes on from CM039121.1 coordinate 4,652,106, forward strand.
TTATTTACCCGAAGTAACCTGAAGAAAAACCATTGCAGAAGACTTGTTGGTATGTTAGACATCTTAATTTGGGATTCATTTTGTATTTTCCTCGGAGGAGAGCTAATACCCTGTCAGGTATAATTGTCAAACATGATTATATAGGATTACAACGCTAGTTGGGTCAACATAAGACCTAAAGTCACCATATGTGCCCTTATTTCTCTGCTGCAGAACGAGTATGAGGTGTTATCCTATTTTGTGCCTTTAAGCTAATAGATAATACATTCTCTTGGCAATAGGAAGTTTCTATAGAAATATGAAATTGATTAATATTCTGATATTTTTTTTGGTTAGTGCGAAAGCATGATACTAATTCCCAATGAAGAAAATTTATGAAACCCTGAAGTGTTCATGAAACTCAGAATTAGAGGTACTCATAGTCCCTAAAATAATATTGGGCATCATAGCAGGAAACCATTGTATTATCCATTTGTAATGTAAGTCGGATGACATGGGTGGAGTGGCTACTCGATAATATACTAGCTAGAGTCTAGTATACGCCACATCACACCTAATTTATTAAGATGTGTCTGCCAACTACTATAAGATGGAAAGCAGGAAACAAGTATGAATCCCATGTTACACTATAGCTTGAAGCTAATTTTTAATTATTGGTTCTAATAGTTATTCTAGGCTCTGAAAGGCCACATGGATCTTGTCAACTATGTTTTTAAATATATATTTTATCTATGAAAGTTGTGCTATCAGTTGAGAGTATATCCCAGAAGGATATTGGTCATTGTTGCTCTTGATGAGCAGTTTTTTTTGCATAAGTCAATGACTTTGCATTGAAATATTATTTCCCAGACAAATGAAAAATTCTCGGTCTTATCTGTTCTATTTTGGGAGCTTATTTTCATGCTGAACAATGAATTGATCCAAACTAATATGGAACATGACTATGTTGCAATGAATATAATGATCCAATTTTTCTATATGGTACAAGTAATTGGGTCAAATTTTTGGGCAATTAAAAAAAGAGTTGGACTATGAAGTAATTCTGCATCCGAAAAATCTACTCTGCAACCATGGTTGAATGTCATATTCTTGATATTATACTTATGCACACCAACCTTAACGCGCCTCAAAACACAATGCCACCATTAATTATTTCTTTTTACCATGCATATGACCTGGAAGGTCAATATATATGTAATGGATAGATTGATTGTTAATTATACAATAATTGGTGAGCATTGGTCCCTGAAGGATTGTTATGGTCAGATTATGGGTTATGTCAATAACTACATGTGTTAAGTCAAGAAGGTTGCATATGCATTTGTTGAACTAAGAACTTGCAGAACAAAGGTTTATAATTCACCAGAAGTTGTGAACTTAACAAGAAGTTGAGTATACTCCTCCTGTAGAAGGAAATACATGCAGTATTCATGCAACTGCATCAATAAAGTCCAAGCTCGCTACATATATCGACCCCCTAATATTAAAGTGTGTAATATTTCCCAAATAAATCACCACTAAAGCATACATATATATACCATTAGAAGTTGGTAAATGAGGATTTTTAGTATGCTATTAAATATCTCAGCATTAGGGAAGATGAATGCCCATTTTATGGAATGCCTTGATATTTATGAATCAAAACGCACAACTACAAAAACTCATGTATTCTATAGCATGGAGTTATGCCAGTTAATTTTTATATCTATAAAAAGGAACTAGATTGTTTAAAATCTAAATGGATGCTTCTACCCGAAGTAGATGTGGATATACTCGGGATTAATTTCATATCCACTTGACCTTGGCATTTTGATCAAATTATGCGGGGACGCCTGCATTTAAGATCTAGAGGCCTAAGTCACAAGCATATGCTCACAAAAGCAAACTCACATTATGTGTGATAAAACTCCTCTATTTCCCCTGTAGAGAAATCACCCGGTTGGTGAGTTACCTCTCGGTGAGGTTCATCCTGAAGATGAAAATCCTAGCAATGCGCGCATAATATAAAGCTAGGAATATGGAACAATAATTGATCTATCGTTTTGGGAAATAACGAAGATTGTTATTAAGTCAGAAAAAATGTGTCGACACTTGTTTACCTCTATAATTGCTAGATGAGTCTCTTTATGAGAACCCAGATCCGGAATAAAGTCCATGGCAAGAGTGCTTGAAGCTCTTGTACCAGTCAAATGAAACATGCAATTGAGGTTGAACCAAATCGCTAAGTGAATATCTTGAACCTGATATTCGGATAATTATGGATCTCCATTCAAATAAAAGGTGGTGAAAAGCGATGGTTCAAGAGGGGCTTTTTGGAAATCGACCATCATGGGAAGTAGGCTTCGGCCATTTGCCATCCCGCAATGGGGTTTCGCCATCTTGCCATTATGAAACACGGCCTAGACGCTAGAATGTCATCCGATGACTTTAAGAAACTTTTCTTCCCTATTTGCCCATTCCCCTTTCTTTTCTGTTTCACGGGAACTTGGACGGAACGAACAAAGGGATTGGATCGAGCCCTGTTCTTCTCCGAGCGCTCATCTGTTCGACTGTTCCAAGCTCGGCGAGCTCGCCACGCGCCCACGCCCAGTCGCTCGCCATGGCCGGCCCCAGCTCGTCTTTGCTGTGCGACTGCAACGCCTCCAGGGAAGAGAAGGCGCGGGCATACCTGGTGGATGCTCGTCGCCGGAACTAGTGTCACTGCCTCCGTCGGACCACTGCAACTCGTCGGTGTCGGCGACGGCGACTGAGGCTCCTCCTCCGTCCTCCAACCACCACCTCCAGCACCAGCCCAGATTTACTCTCCAAACCACCGTTGTTGCACGGTGGGGGCAGGGGGTGCGGTACTAGGCAGGCGGGAGCGCAAGCTGCCGGATGGGCAGCGGCGTAGGGGCCGCGGCGGCGTAGGCCCGTGGGATGGGCAGCGGCGGCGCTGGGGTCGCATCCGCTAGGTGCGGAGGCAGGCGCGATGGGTGCTGGTGTCGGGGCCGCTTGCGCCACGTACGGACGCGGGGAAGGAGCGAGGAGGGACGACGGGCGGAGGAGATGCCAGAAGACGAAGCGGCGGTGGCCGGGTCCGGCTCGCGACGTTGTTGTTCCGTTCGTGTGCTCTCACGTGAAAGAAGAAAGGAAAGGGGCAGGGGCAAATGTGGAAGAAAAGGATGTAAAAGTTATCCTATGGCATTTTAGCGTCTAGGTTGCGTTTCATAATGGCAAACTGGCAAAGCCTCATTGTGGGATGGCAAATGGCGGAAGCCCACTTCCCATGATGGTCGATTTCCAAAAAGCCCGTTCAAGAGGTCTTAATAGAGACAAATTCCGACAGAAGTTTTACAAAATATGTTCCGCTATGTAATGAATCTGGCTAATGGCTTAAACTTAAATATGCAGTTATTGGATCCATGGAGAGCAACATCAAAATCTCGTACCAAAATTATCAACCCCTGAGGATTTTTCCTTGAAGGAATATATGATTATAGTCTGAATGCACCAAATAAATGAATTCCCTGGAAGGAATAAAGACCCATGTGAGACCCGAGATATAAGAATGAAAGGAGAAACTCAAATGAACAAAGTATACATATGTGTACTTGTGATATAATGTGTTCTACACCTGAAGATTTGGAATCAAGTATCCTCTCTAAAAACCTATATGGTATTTTGGTGCTACTAGCAATACTTCCCCATTATGCTAGAAATATAGACTTGTGATGTTTTATTATGTATTGAAGATAAAGGTTCTTGAAGAATCTAGAATCAATCCCAGGAGTTAAGACAATACTTAGATATCTAAATGGCACCCAAGATCTCGGTCTATATTTCTTGAAGAATCAAGACCTAAGATTGATTGGCTATGCAGATGCTGGATATTTGTCAGATCCTCATAATGCAAGATCTCAAACTAGTTTTGTGTTTCTCTGTGGTGGTACTGCTATATCTTGGACATCTTGCAAACAGACCTTGATAGCAACATCTACAAACCACTCAGAGATTGTTGCGCTATATGAAGCCGCACGTGAATGTGCTTGGCTACAACGGATGACTAACCATATCCAGAAGTCATGTGGTCTTAGTACCGTTGATACCCCACCGTTATTTATGAGGATAATGCAGCATGTGTTGTACAATGCAAACGAGCTATATTAAGAATAATGTGATCAAGCATATACCTCCTAAATTTTCTATACTCATGAACTCCAGAAGCAGGGTGAAATAATAAATATCTTGAAAGTCCAGTAATATGACAATGTAGCAGATTTGTTCACTAAGTCTTTACTAGCTACTGCATTCAAAAAATATATCTATGATATTGGTATTAGACGACTGAGAGACTTGCAAAGTTCAGGGGGAGATCGCCCCTGAATTGCCCTTGAAACTGGTCCAAAAAATTCTGAAATTTATAATACTGAAGGTTATAAAATATCTTGAAGACAACTGTTGAACTCTTTTTTCCATAAATTAGTTTCCAGAAGTTTCTCATAATGGTTTTTAATGAGGCAACAAGTGCAATACATCTAGCGGCACTATGTACTCTTTCTTCATATTTTTTCCACTGGGTTTTTAGGAGTTTTAATAAGACATGAGTTGATCGCGGTATTCGCCCAAGAGGGAGTGTTGAGAAACAATAACCCTACGGATAATTATGGGCTCATACCAAATATACCCCTGAAGGGTTAAGACTATATAAAGGAACATGTACTCATCAATAATAAAGAAGAGAATACAAGTTTCACAATATTGTCTCCCGTGTGTTCTTATGTTATTCCTGAGGATTGGGAGAGGGAGACGAGATCTATCTACAACTTCTACGCATCCCTTTCTTGGAATCGGGAAGGGAAAAACAGATCTAGCGATCCGTGGATAGGCCAATTCTTAATAACGGGTAACGGGTGCAGAAAAGCAACAACAGTGGGCCCGGATATCATTCCACACTCGCAGGCATTATATCACGGCACATAGCGCGCGGAGTTTATTCGCGGGAACAGAAGAAAGCAACAGGAAACAACGACGTACGCGCTACGACGTAACCGCGCAGCTAGCATGACAAATCGATCGAGAAAGAGAAACGGGAGTACACAAAAACAGCAACGCACGCAGGATACCAATAACTAACAACGATGGTCGACGAGACAAGCTTGAATTGCATGCCAACAGTGGACATGCCTGGACGCCAGGCGCCAGCGAGCAGACCGCCAATGCAAGGCTAGCATTTCTTCTTGCAGAAGCACTTGCGCGTGGCGCCCTGCGTCTTGCACTCGCCGTCGGGGAAGTTCTCGGTCAGGCAGACGCTGGCACAGTTGCTGCTGCTCACGCACAGGCCTTGGAACTTGCGGCTCTGCGACAGGCAGTGCCTCCCCTCCGCCACCGTCGTCGTCGCCAGCTCTGCACGCACCGTATAAATAAAGCATCAATCACACACCGCCGCGTCGCATTATTTGTTAATGTTAATTAATTTGCACGGCCAATGCAAGCAACCACTGGGCACGCAGGGATTGAATCAGGCACCTGTGGCGACGAGGAGGAGCAGAAGGACGAGGACGGGAGCAGCCATGCCCATGCGTCGAGACAGCGCCATCATCCCCTTGGCCCGAAGCTGAACCACGCCCGCCTGCTCTGAGCTTTGCTAAGGCTACTCAGTACTCAGTGACCCCTTGCTGTCTTGCGTCCTAAACGAGGCTGGTGGGCACTGGGCACAGGAGGGAGCCAAGGGGTGGAATGGATGGATGGGAACTAGAGCGGTAGAGCCAAGGTTTATATAGAGCGCTGGCATTGAGCTCAAGATTTAGCTGGTGTTTACTCTGCGGGCAGATTAGCGTGAAACAAAACTAGCTGCTGAACGCGATCGAGAGTACTGGTCAAGGTTACGTTGTGGAGGAACAGGACACGGGTGCAATAATTCCATGCGATACAGTGGAGTTCTGTAGCTTGGCCACGGTCACGGGCCGGATTCAGAATTCACCCATTGGACTCTAGCCACTGATAGCTAGCAGCACAGGGCACACGATGCAATGCGCGCTGCTACAACCAGCTGCGTGCTGCTGCTCAGAAATGGGGCCCCGGGTTCGATCAGGGCACAATGGGCTATGGCTGCCCATTGCAGACTTGCAGCAGCATGCGGCTCCCCTATAGTGCTGCGTCCGCGTGCGAATGCAATGCAGGGCAGCATATGGCTTCTGCCATGGTTTTCTTGGCTCCTTGTGGGTGGATGCAGTGATATACTGTATATAGGGTCAGATCGGATCCGTGGGCAAGCAGACGTGTCCGAGTCTGAATTCAGTGCATGCGCGCGGTGCCCATTTCCATGGGCCGTTTGGGCCCCTGCGCCAGTGTAGATCGCAGTGCCCAATGCATCTATCCGATGGGATAAGGCACAAGAGGGTTCGTCTCATCTCGATCGTCCGTCAGGCGTCAGAATTCAGAGTGTACCCCCATTCTTCAGTGCATGGGCTAGAAGTGATCCAAGCAGCAGGGAAGACATGAAATGGGCTACGCATGGCCGTCGCCCATGCTGGGAACACAAACAAAGGTGTTGAAGCGGCGAATTAGTAGTGCAGGCCTACTGGGCCCTCGGAGAAGGCAAAAGACGCAACAACGGATCGGAGAACTAACATTGTGCGCTTGAGAGATACACGAAGCCCATTTGGAGGAGCATTCCGTACTTGAGAGATACTGTAGCGTCCAAGGGATTCGGGCATGTGTTAGCGTCGTCGCGCGCTGAATGATGAGAAAACCAACAAATTTTAAATAAAGCCGATGGTACGTGTTTGATGTGAGAGCAGTAGATCGAGACGATACTATTTGACTATGGGAACCTAGCTAACCGATCGACCAGCCGATCGATTGCGTTAGGAACCTAGCGGCCGGCAAGCTAGTTAGCAGCTAAGATATCGATCGGGAGAGACATGCATGCCAGCGTGCCCCACTATACCCGACCGACGCACCTGCATTTGAACCAACCTTTGTTTCGATCGCCAATGCAAGAACAGGAGAGATCTGTCGCATCATCCAGTTGCATCTCACGCGTACTTAATTAAGTCGTAGCTATATAGCTAGTTAGTGGCGCCGGCCGGCCGGCCGGCCGGCCAGTAGCTTCAATTCTTTACCTGCAGTTACCGCACCAGGACGTACCGAAGAAATAATGCATGCAGCACTAGCTAGTGTAAATTAAATCAACCACGCAAAATTAAAAGAGATCTCGTTCTCATGCATGAGAGGCCGGCGGGCTTTATTTCATTGTGGTCATCCGTATATTGTCCACAAAAATAAAGTTGCCATGCATGCATGTTGGACTGCACTTTATTGACTCTTTAAGTAGGTCGACCTCCGCTTCACCCGGCCGGCCAGCAGCTCTTCTTGAGACAAAATCGAATGCAAGTGTCTAGATCGAGAAGGGCAATCTAGTACGTACCACTTGACCAATTCATCGTCTCTCGGCGTTCATGTACTACCGGCCGGATCCTTTTGGCTGTTCATCGTTCAAGGTCCTGGTATGTAGTCGATAGATCTTGGCGCACACAGAATGAGTCGAAGTCCACCGATCGATCGAAACGGTCGAGGAGTCACGCACCGGCGCGCAAATCAGATCGTCCGTCCGTCCGTCCACAGCACCGTACCGGCCCAATGCATGCAAGCCGCCTAGCTAGCTAGCTTTCTCCACACCCGATCTAGTCCGTCCCCCTGACGACTGACGCTTTCTACGCGGCCTTGGATGGCCTCCTTTGACGCCCGGGCAGTCCTTGTGTGGTGGTTAGGTAGGTAGTGACAGCGAAATAAAGCCAGCACCAGCACACGGCCGGCCGCCTCCCCTAGCTAATATAAGCCACCGGACACGAAACGAAACCAAAAAAAATCTTTCTGGACGTACGGCCGGACCGGCTGACCCCAATGCAGAGAGGCTCCGCGTCGCGCTCTCGACTAGTACGCCTGGCCTCCTGTCATGACCGAGCCAGTTTTGCCGACCACCGTGTGCGCGCGCGCGGGTGCGGCGAACGCCCGGCCCTGTTGGGCCTTAATTTTGAGCTCTGAGATCCGTCGGCGATCGATCGAGCGAGTGCGTGCGCACGTACGGGACGGCCGGTGCGGTGGTCGCGCCACGTAGACCCGCACGAGCACGAGTGGGTGGGTGTGGCTTTGCAGGCGCCGCCGCAGCTACGGACGCGCGCGCGGTGATGTCAGCGTGTTGCCCGGCCGGCCGCGCGCGCCGGATTGGGTGCACCTCAGCTCAACGTCACCGCCGAGGGGGGCAAAGCGGGGGAAAAATAGCAATATCGTCGCTGCGGCTGCAGGGGGGCGGGGCTTATTGGTTACCGATCAGATCACCGGCGGGGTCGTGCTCTGCTTGTGAGTGCGTTTATTGTGCAGAGGGGATAAGGCGCATCATTAGGCACGGGAACGAATCCGGTTCTGCACCTCGATCGATCGGTTTATTTAGTGTCGCGGTGATCGTGTCGTAATGATTGTTAGCTGATCCCATCCTGCGGATATGAACTGGAGCGGAGGCCCGTGTGCGTGTCTATGTGTGTGTGTGAGAGAGAGAGAGAGAAGAGATTCGCACTCGAACGAAACTAACAAAGTCAGATATCGATCAGGTCTGGAGCCCAAGCGATGCTCACTTAGCCAACAGCTCGAAAGGGCAAAATTGTGGTCTATTATATTGCATTAGTTGGGTCCTTCTATTTTGTATGGCATAGCTTATTCAGCGGCTTCACGAGACCTGTTTGAAGTTTTTCCTAAACAGTTCCACATGTCGATTCTAACTAATGCTCTTGGCTCAAACATGCATGAAGGTTCTAGCTAGTGACACTAATATAGGGAGGGAATTGAAGGAGTATTGTTCCGGTGGCTGAGATTATTACAACAACATGAAAAACATAATGGCCTGTGATATCTTAAGCGCAATTATTTTATCTAAAGGCGGATCGATCTAGCATCGCGACAGCTAGGGCGCTATGAAACCCTCCTACCACAGCTCAGATAATGGACCCTTTTCTAAGACTCCCCTCCGATAATGGAAGCTTGAAAGAAGTGGCTGAAATTAGAAGCAGATTAAAGGAAGGAGCCCCCCCTATCAATGTTTTGGAAAAGCTCATGAGCAACGCAATGGATATCTCATTTGGAGTTTTCATTCATGAGAAATTGGTCACAAGCATGGCCGATGGTAGTACGACAGAGTGACATCAGTAGCACACCAAAGATTAACATCTCACGATCAGCATAACACATTTGGAGCTTTTATTCATGAGAAGCTGGTCACAAGCTAAAACAAACGTAATCATAGCATGGCCGATAGTGCGGTAGAGTGACATAGCTAGGTAGCACACCTAAGATTAACATCGCACTAGCATCAGTGATGGTCACATATTCTTTTTAGAAGGCTTAATAGGAGCCATGGATGTTGGCATGACGGTAGCTGAATAGCTGATAGGGCTGGGCAGTGGCCAGTGGCTGGTTGAGGCGGCAATATTCCAAGAGGCAAGAGACATAAGCAGCAGTATTAATTGTGATGAAGCTGGTGATGTTTTGACCAAAAAAAGAAACCCCAAATTCACAAGAGAAGATACAATATGATTCAAAATAAAATATATAAAAAGATAGCTAGAGCACTAAATAATTTATGAGTGATTTAATCAAGAGCTCGACTGAAAGAAGATAAGTTCTAAGACCTAAATATATATTTTAAGAGTTTAGGGAACCTAAATAACAAAACAAGACAAGTTCAGAAGAAGCAACCAGTGTATTTTACACTCATATATTTTTGGTCCATTACTAGTACGTACTCTGTTATGGGAAATTTTCCAATGCGGTGCCGTAGTGATGTTCAATTAACGAAGAGAAAGCCCAGATATCGATCACGGATGACAGAGACGGCGATCAAATTCCAGTACGAGTGATCATGGTGGGATCATTCCTCAACGCCGGTGGTCCAATCTAGCGGCCGGTTGACGGTGATCTTGCACGTAGGCTGGCCACCATGTCCTCATAGTCAGAGACCTCCAAGGTTCAAACGCTCTGTACGTGCAAAAATAAGTGCCAATACAATAATCCCAGCACAATTCCGACCATTCGTGGGGTGGGGACCAAAACGGTGAAAAAAGAAGAGTTGAAAAGCTGCGCTTTTATGTGGCGTTGCACTTACGGTAGGTAACTGGCAACCATGTCTGAGTGTTGGCCATACAGAGAAGCGCACTTCGGAGGTAAATCACGGAGTAACAATGTCCGATCGGTTTATGTCTCTATCAAACTTACCAAGCACGTATACAAACTCCAATTGAGTTACCGAGGCCGGTCAAAAAAGTAATCGGCAAGAAAGCTAAGTAGTCCATTGAATCTGAGCTTGCTTAGTGCTTAATCGCGTATCTGCTCACGCAGCGTGCGTGTGCATCTGCCATAACAATCTGTAAAGCTGCATAGTTTATTGGATGCTACAGTTTCCATCAAAACACAACAATAGAAATGTCAAAGTTAACAATTTATAAAATCCTTAAACTATGGATCAAGTCCAGAACCTTCAAAACGTTCAACTTTTCACTAATCAATTATCGAAATGATTCGGTTTTCAGCATTGACGTAATTTTTTTCGCTCACACTACGGGGTATCTCCAACTTACATACATTTGATTTGAAAGGGAGTGCAATTTGTATATTGCTAGTATAATTTCTCGCCGTGTATTACATACATTGCTAAAAAAAATATATTCTTTAAAGCAAATTGTTTTCTTAATACTCATTTATACTTTTGGCTTAAAATTTCTTTAAGAAAAGTTTGGTTGCACATAAGATTATTTAAAACCGAAATCAAATTGGCATGGAATCGAAATTGATCAATGTAATGAAAATGGTTTAGTTTAGTTTTAAGACTAGCTACTTTGCACATCCGTTATTGTTTAGAGTTAAATGCGTCATTTGCCCATCAACTTTTGCCTTGGTTTCACTTATGCCCATCAATTGTGAAAGTTGTTTTTAGGTCCATAAACTTTTAAAGTAATTCATTTCTAATATATTCCTTTAGTGTACCATATTGACCAAATGGGCATAAAAATTACCTCATTAATATGAGGGTGGTCCTCATGAACGGTCCATGCTAGAGGTTCAATGGTATAGAACAGAATAGAGATGTTGTTTAAGGGCAACTCTAGTAAACCCGTAATTCAGCCCTCATCCTACTTTAGAGGACTGGTGCGTAAAAAAAACTCACCCCAGCAAGGCCCCTACTTAGGCCTTCAAAAGTAGGATGCCCTCAAATATTCCCCTTGAGACCTCATTCTTAGTGGAGTGTCTAAGGGGTCCCTACTTTTCCTCCACTCCTCCCGCACCTATGCTTGAGTCCTCCGCCACAACTGCCTCCCATACGTGGCCTCTTCTCTAACACCGAGCATCCCAGAGCAGTCTCTCCTCTCCGGCACAGAGCACCCAACTCGGCCTCCCTCCTTTCTTTCCCCAATGTTGGTCCTCTCTTATTCTGTTCCCTAGCGGTGGACTTCTCTCCTTCCCTTCCTTGGTGACTCGCATGGCAGTTCCCGCATTGTTCCCTTTCGAGATGACGGTCTTCTCCCCTCCCACGCCCTTCCCTTTCTTGACAACGGTCATAGATCCAAAAATTCGGATGTGAAGAAGAGATGAACAAAAGAGGAAAATTCAGCACCAGTCCCTGAAGTTGGCGTGTGGTGTCATATAGGTCCTGAACTTGAAAAGTGCTAACTGTGAGTTCCTAAACTTGGTCAGGTGTGTCATACAGGTCCCTAAAGTTGTAAGTTGGCCACCACGGTCCCCAAACTTGGTCGACAGTGTCATCTACGTCCCTAAACTTGGTATTGAGTCTCATCTGGGTCCGAACAGGACGATCTATATCAAAAATAATTCATAACTTTTTTATACAAACTCAACTGAAGGTAAACTTTATATCAAAATTGTAGCCCTCGATGCGACCTACAACTTTGTAGTTGATTTTTTTTATTAAAATTGATTTTTTTGCGAGCCCTAAACAATTTTAATTAAAAAAATTTAACTACAGATTTGTAGATCGCGTCGAGTGCTACCCTAAATAGTTTTAATTCAAAAAATTTCAACTACAAAGTTGTAGATCGTGTCGAGGGCTACCATTTTAATATAAAGTTTAGTTTATCTTCAATCGAGTTCATATATAAAAGTTATGAATTATTTTATATATATAACCTGGTTTAGACCAAGATGAGACCCAGATGACACTGCCGACCAAATTTAGAGACTCATGGTGACCAACTTACAAGTTAATGTACTGGATGACGACCAAGTTTAAGGACCCATGATTAGTACTTTACAAGTTCAGGGACCTAAATAACACCGCCGGTCAACTTCAGGGACCGGCGATGAATTTTCCTCATGAACGAAATAACATGGATGTGACTAACAAGTGGGTCCTAAAGATATGAGAACTCTGATATGAGAGTTCTTGCTGGAGTAAACTAAATCAGGCTTTTAAATAAAGAGGGGGGGGGGGGGGGGGGCTGATTTGACGCCTATTGCTGGAGTTTCTCTGACTCGGGTGCCTTTGGAAGGTTCACACCAATTTCGAGTACTTTGGCCAATTAAATTGCATAACTTTAGTATCATTCATTCAATTAACTAGAGCTAAGTTGATTTACCTCCAAAAATCTCTGGAGACAAATTTGATCAGCCAACGGTAGTGCGGTAGAGTGTCATTTGTAGCAGTATTGAGATCAGTAGCTCACTAAAATTAATGATAGTTGGGAAGGCTTGAGGCTAAATGGATGTTGACACAGTGGCGGGGTCGACCATTGGCTACTTGTGGCAGTAGCAATTCCATCATACATGAGCAGCATTGATGAATTCAGTGATGTTTTAGAGCAAAATTACAATTAGATAATCCAAAAAGGTTAACTGAACCAACAACCTAAAATAGCATTATCTCAAAATAAAAATAAGGGTTTCTTAGGTCAAGCTTTAGCCTCTCAAAAAATTTGATGAAGCCAGAAGAAACCACGTTTTGATGGCTTTTGTTTCTTGCCAAAAGAAAACGGCTTCGATCAGCTTCATTGTTTTTTCCTTGGTTTCAGCTTCAGAAACCATTTTCGTATGTGCTCATTTGGGAGGGCTTTTGATTAAGTGGGTAAACAAGACACAACAACAGTACAATCAAAGAGGACTAAGAAATCTATTACCGACATCGGGTGCGATTTAGTCCAATGTCTATGCCGCCAAGACGTTCAACAGAGACTTCAATAGAATCACATGTTTACCTTTACTATGTGTAGCTATCAAAATCCCGTCTCTTTCATTTCCCTGTAATAATAGTGTATGGCGCCGTATTATTTCGCTGTAGCCGGATAGATAGGCATAGCACAACTTGAAGAAGACATCAAACCAAAGCAGATAAAAGGTGAGAGCCGGCTCTGCAGTTCCTGCCACCACCAGATCCAGTATACCCGCCAATTGGATCGTCACATCCGCGAGACCGCGACGCATTCGCCGCCGGGTACGTCGCCGGGCCTCCACCGGTCCTTCCCCCATGGGACGCCCAGTTTTGGGGGGCCGCTGACGCGCACTGTGCAAGCGTGCAATGCATGCATCGCACGCGCCCTGGCGCCCGGGGCGTTGGCGCGGCCGAAAGCGGCGGCGACACACGTGTGCCACCTGCCGCTAGCGGTTGACTTCGCCGCCAACCTTCCATCGCCATCTCACACCCAACTCCCAGCGGAATGTGCAGTCCTGCACATTAAAACCCCTGTAGGTCAGTCAGCATGGCCAGGACAAGTAGTAATAGTTTAGCAACCGCAAGCAACAAGCAGGACTTTGCAGTTTTCATACTATATTTCCTAGACAAGCCTAAATTCCTTTGAATATAAGGTATATCTAGTACTGGTATATAAATCGACACATGCATTTGAGGTCTAAAGTTTAGGAGACACGATTATTTCGTTGGAGGTTCGGATGCTAATTAGAAAGACTAAATATAAGTTAATTATAAAATTAATTGCAGAAGCCGTGGCTAATTCACGAGATGAATTTCTTCGGCACATATTTATAATAGCACCACATTGTTAAATTATGGACTAATTAGACTTAATATATTTGTCTCCTAAATTAGTGTCATTCTTGCAATTAGTTATGTAATGTTTAATTCTCCAAATTAGTGTCTAGATATTTGATGTGACAAGTACTAAAATTTAGGAGGTGGAACAAAAAGGACTTTACACGATTCCAAACTAAATAGTGTAATACTTTCTTATGTTTGTATATAGTTTCTTATGTCCTAAAGATATGTTTTTGTGACCGACGGCAGTAGTTCATAGCAAATCTTTTAGCATTTCCACCACTAATCATGCTTCATAACATGGTCTAGCTCTTCATGTCTTTCATTGTTCTGCAACGTTTCGCGAATATTATCTTCCATGATCACGGTTATATTTTATTTCTCATAGTATGGGCACAAAGGTAGCACTAATCCGGCTGGGGCAATATTCATTAATATCTATTTGGTATGCAGGTTCTATCCTCAGAACGGTCTGCTTTCGTGATAGTTATAATACTCATGTTCATCAGGGAAGCCAAATGGAGAGAAAAAAACGAGACTGAGAACGACAATTAGGCCAATTTTGAACAGAGGTCAAAAGATGTCCGACCATGGATTCTTTCACCAAGTTGAAAAAGACAATCAATTCGACGAAGAAAACTCGGGCCACCCACGGTTGAGTGCCTGCACAATCACAAGTCAAAACCGACGCACGCCACGCCGCGCCGTACCCCCCTGACCTCCCGGCAACACTACTGTCCCATCGTCTCCCTCCCACCTCACTTCCCTTCTTCCCTCCACCATTGTTGCTACCGGTGCAAGCTCCCAGGCGAGTCCAGCTAGCTTTCCGCGCCATATGGCCTAGATGTTGTGAAGGTCCTGAAAAGACCGAGCAAGAAGCCTTCTTTTCTTCCCCGCCCAGCGTCATCACTGTGCTGCATCCTTGCTTCTATGGAGCATTTCTTGAAGCAACGCACCACCACATGGCCATGCCGTTTCTTCCTGTGCTTGTCTGTCTTGGTACTGCTGCTCTTCCTGTCTCCAGTCAACTCCCTGAACCAGAGCTCCAGCTCCTGCGCTCCGAGTGATCTTAAAGCCCTGGAGGACTTCTTCAAAGGTCTTGAAGGGGGCGCCGTCCCTGGTTGGACGTTCCCAAACGCGACCTCCGACGCGGCCAACTGCTGTGCATGGCCAGGTGTCAAGTGCGATGGCAGCGGGAGGGTCGTCCGGTTGGACCTCCATGGCCGGAGGCTGAGGGGCGAGCTGCCGCCCTCGCTCGCTCAGCTAGACCAGCTCCAGAGGCTCAACCTCTCCTACAACAGCTTCCGTGGTGCCGTCCCCGCGCCTGTGCTCCAGCTCCAGAGGCTGCAGCAGCTCGACCTCAGCTACAACGAGCTTGCTGGCACACTGCCAGACAACATGTCTCTCCCACTGATCGAGCTCTTCAACATATCCTACAACAACTTCAATGGCTCCCACCCCACGCTCCGTGGTTCAGAGCGTCTCACCGTGTTCGATGCAGGGTACAACTCCTTTGCTGGGCAGATTGATACTAGCATCTGTGAGTCGTCAGGTGAAATCAGTGTGCTGCGATTCACATCCAATCTCTTTACTGGGGACTTCCCAGCAGGCTTCGGGAACTGCACAAAGCTCGAGGAGCTGTATGTCGAACTCAACATCATCTCCGGAAGACTGCCAGATGACCTATTCAGGCTGCCATCTCTGAAGATCATGTCTTTGCAAGAGAATCAACTCTCTGGGGGGATGAGCCCAAGGTTCGGTAACCTGTCCAGCCTAGATAGGCTGGACATATCTTTCAATTCATTCTCTGGGCACCTTCCCAATGTTTTTGGTAGCCTCCACAAGTTGGAGTTCTTCTCTGCACAGTCCAACCTCTTCAGGGGTCCATTGCCTCCCTCGCTGTGCTATTCACCGTCACTGAAGATGCTGTACCTCAGGAATAATTCATTGAACGGAGAGATCAACCTCAATTGCTCAGCAATGACACAACTTAGCTCGCTTGACCTTGGTACAAATAAGTTCACTGGCACAATTGATAGTTTGTCAGATTGCCATAATCTGAGGAGCCTGAACCTTGCCACAAACAACCTCATTGGTGAAATCCCTGCTGGTTTCAGGAAGCTTCAGTCGCTAACCTACCTCTCACTTTCAAACAATAGCTTCACAGATGTGCCTTCAGCATTATCTGTCCTTCAGGACTGTCGAAGACTAACAAGCCTCGTGCTCACAAAGAACTTCCATGATGAGAAGGCCTTACCGATGACTGGGATACAAGGTTTTCACAACATCCAAGTGTTTGTCATTGCAAATAGCCATCTTTCAGGATCGGTACCACCATGGCTAGCTAATTTCACACAACTGAAGGTGCTAGATCTGTCATGGAATCAATTGATCGGGAATATTCCTGCATGGATTGGTGATCTTGAGTTTCTGTTCTATCTAGATCTATCCAATAATTCACTTAGTGGAGGAATTCCGGAAAACTTGTCTAACATGAAGGCCCTTGTAACAAGAAAGATCTCGCAGGAATCTACAGAGACTGATTATTTTCCTTTCTTCATCAAAAGAAACAAGACAGGCAAAGGGTTGCAGTACAATCAGGTTAGCAGCTTCCCACCCTCCCTAGTTCTCAGCCATAACAAGCTCACAGGCCCAATATTATCGGGCTTTGGGATCCTCAAGCACCTACATGTATTGGACCTCAGCAACAACAATATTTCTGGTACCATTCCTGATGATCTATCAGGGATGTCAAGCTTGGAATCCTTGGATTTGTCACATAATAATCTTACCGGAGGCATCCCATCTTCATTAACGAAGCTGAATTTTCTATCAAGCTTCAGTGTGGCATACAACAATCTGAATGGTACCATTCCATCAGGAGGTCAATTCTCAACATTCAGTAGTTCTGCTTATGAGGGTAACCCCAAACTCTGTGGCATTCGCCTAGGCCTACCCCGGTGTCATTCAACTCCTGCTCCTACAATTGCTGCAACAAATAAGAGAAAGAACAAGGGCATCATATTTGGAATAGCTATGGGTATTGCAGTTGGGGCAGCGTTTGTTTTGTCTATTGCTGTTGTATTTGTGCTGAAGAGTAGCTTCAGAAGGCAGGATCATACAGTAAAGGCTGTCGCAGATAATAATCGAGCCCTCGAGTTGGCACCAGCCTCTCTGGTACTACTGTTTCAGAACAACGATGATAAGGCATTGACCATCGCTGATATTTTGAAATCGACAAACAACTTTGATCAGGCTAACATCATTGGTTGTGGTGGCTTTGGTCTAGTGTACAAGGCAACATTGCAAGATGGAGCAGCAATAGCTATCAAACGACTATCAGGTGATTTTGGTCAGATGGAACGGGAGTTCAAAGCAGAGGTGGAGACGTTATCAAAAGCTCGGCATCCCAATCTTGTGCTTCTGCAAGGTTACTGCAGGATTGGCAGTGACAGACTCCTGATCTACTCTTTCATGGAAAATGGCAGCCTAGACCATTGGCTTCATGAAAAGCCAGATGGTCCCTCCAGATTAATATGGCCAAGAAGGCTTCAGATAGCACAAGGAGCAGCAAGAGGTTTGGCATACCTGCATTTGTCATGCCAACCTCATATTCTCCATCGTGACGTCAAGTCAAGTAACATCCTTCTAGATGAGAATTTTGAAGCCCATTTGGCTGATTTTGGGCTTGCTCGGCTTATTTGTCCTTATGCCACACATGTGACCACTGACCTAGTTGGCACACTGGGTTATATTCCCCCTGAGTACGGTCAGTCTTCAGTAGCCACTTTCAAGGGTGATGTTTATAGTTTTGGCATTGTCCTTCTGGAGTTATTAACTGGCAAGAGGCCTGTAGACATGTGCAAGCCGAAGGGAGCTCGGGAATTAGTCTCATGGGTTACACATATGAAAAAGGAAAACCGGGAAGCTGAAGTCTTGGACCGTTCAATGTATGATAAGAAATTTGAGACGCAAATGATGCAGATGATTGATGTTGCTTGTCTGTGCGTAAGTGATTCACCAAAAATGCGGCCATTAACACATCAGTTAGTGCTATGGCTTGACAACATTGGTGTGACCAGTGATGCACCAAAGTGAGGCAAGTTCAATGACAGCGACCATTGGGGAAATCCTTGTGTTTAATTGATCCTCTCTGATATATGTTCTTTTCTAGTGAGAAATGTAAGATAATGCATGATGATTGTATATTCAATAATGCATGTTTCATGAGAGTCTAACTTGCTAATTCAATAATAGAAAAAAAAAACTCTGTTATTTTGCATGCAGTAGATACATTTTTTGGGTGGTTTATGGAAGTTTTGCTTCTTTTTTGACTTTGGTGTGAATATCTTGTATATAGTTACAGGGGATTTTCTAAATAAAGGAATAATTATCTCTGAGTTTCTCTTATAAGTTTGTGCACATATTGCAGTACGTACATTACTAAGTTGACACAGTTTTCTTGCATCAGTTCATTGTTATGTTGCTTTATAACTTAAGAATGATGCTACTGATTTCACATTAGCAAGTACTCCCTTGTTTCTATAATATAGGTCATTTTGGCTGTTCTAGATATATAGATTTTACTATGTATTTACTATTTAGACACATCGTATATCTAGATTCATAGCATAAGTTATGCACCTAGAAAATCCAAAACGACCTTTAATTTGGGACTTAGGGAATACAATAAACAAAAATAGCAGATCAACATGGAAGGAACAAGAGTCAACCTACTCATCTCGTCAACCTACTCATCTCATCCATGTGACCATGTTAGAAAGAAGTCGTCCAGCTATACCTGTCTTACCCACTGGTACTCCACCAGATAATAATGAGGCTATATTCGTTGTATTGGGTGCAGAAGAAGATGCACCCAGAAAAAATGGAATATCAGTCAGTAGGATCAAATTTTCACCGTGGTAGCAGGCAAGTCTACGCATCTACAAGGCAGGCACAGCCCCATCCAGTTTGCTCTAGTTTCACCACTACCACTGGTCCTCGTCTCCTTGCCATGGTCTAGGATTTGTCAATCTATCTATCTCAAAACACAAAAAGAAGAAACGTCACCAAAATCAGCTCACCCAGATAAAAGAACTCGCTGTTCATGGTTGTATCTACTAGCTTTAGAGTCGAGATTGCTGCTGAATAAGCAGAAAACGCACCAATTCGAATTCTCAAACTGAAGCACATTATACAAAACAGAGGGGGAAAAACTTATGGAGCGTTTACCTCACTGGCAGCCCATCATGGTTCAGGGATTCAGGCACTCGCTCGAACAGTTGGCGTGCAGGTGCGGTTGTCCTCTAGCACAGTTTCGCCTTCGTACACCCCGAGAGTGCACGTCCCCTTCCCCCAGCTCCGCCATGGAGGTGACCGTCGCCTTCGCCCGCGCTGCTTGGACCGGCTCGCGCATGCGCGCGCCGCAAAGCGGGCTTGGATCCTCTAAAGGGAGAGCGACGCCCAGGGAAAGGGAAAGCGAGCTCGACGGACCCTGCGCAAACCTGTGCGCCGCATCGAACACTAGAGCATTTGGCACAGGCACATCTGCGATCTGCCGAGGAGTGGGTGTTAGGACGTGTGGACGGCGACCGACCGGCGATCGCGAGCGACGGTCACCACCACCACGTCTCCCAACTCTGCCCCGGCCGGCATCCTTCCCCTCGCTTCCCGATCGCATGTTTGTGCTGGGCCTAACTGCTTCAGCTCTGTCGCTTCAAATCCAAGCCCAGCAGGCCAGCGCCGCAGTACAAACAAACGGAGTCCCCCGATGGGCTTGCTAAATTGGGCCGTAAGCCCAACACATACCAATGGTCAAGTCCCTCATGAGAGTGGATCTTTTCCTTACTTTCTTTTTTGGTTAAAAAATAGGCTAAAGTTGCAAGTAAGATTCAAAACCTTTTATAGTACACTTCATAGATTGTGATAAATAAAAACTCTCATAATTGTATTCCAATTTTTCCTTACAGAATGCACTCATACATATACAGAAAGCAAAGATATATCACACATTTTCCGAAGTAGAGAAACAACAGCAGCAAGCGGACTCCTGGCCACACGGAAACACCGCGCGGAGACCCGCGTGCATGACACAATTGCTAACGTAGTACGGGGAGACTGGCAGATGAGGAGGAACGGAGCGTCATGTACTGGACGGAGTCGGGCGTCGGCTGGGTACGCGTATCTACACTTCGGAGCCCAGCTCCTGGGGCGTCCGGCGGTGGCTGGCCGGACTTAGGCGTTGCTCCGGTAGGACCCGAGCTTGGTGGCGCTGGCCCTCAGCACGTACTGGTGGTAGGCAGCGGCGATGGCGGCACCGATCAGTGGGCCCACCCAGAAGATCCACTGCACAAATACACAAACACACGGTCGACAGTGAGCGGTGGAGGAGCAGCTAGCATAGTAAACTACACCTTTCAGTTATGCTTTTATTTGTCCTTCATGGGTCTTTAAAAGAATCAATTTTCTACATGTCGTGTCAGTCAAACTTTTTTAACTTTAACTAACTTATAAAAAAATAACAACATTAATAACTTAAAATAAATATCATGTAAAAATATGTTCTTAAATAAATTTAATGATACTAGTTTAATATCATAAGTTTTAATACTTTATTCTAGAAATTTTATCAAAGTTTAAAATTTTTGACTTAGGACAAATCCAAAAATCTATCCTTTCAAAGATGGATGGAGTATATAATGTATTTATTTATGGTTTGCGTACGTACTAGCTATAGTGTACAATGTAAGATATCCTAAGCAATTATTTTACTTGCTTGAGTATTAATTATCTTGTAAAGATGTGTTTGATTATTGTTGTGGGGCATAGTCAAATGCTTGACCAAGCCAACAGCTGCGCAACAACAGGGTTATATTAGTTCCAAACAGATGTGGGGGCATCTTTTAGGTGTCAGTTTGTAAGGAAGGTAGGAGGGTGTGGCAAGGGATGAGGTAGTATATTGCGATAAAGGGGTTCTTATGTCATGCATAAGACTAAACAGCTGTACTAAATAATGGAATAATAGTATAGTATACATGCATTGTGCTGATAGATTAGCAATGGTCGTCGTAAAGCTAATAGAGCTAGCTTATCCTGAGCCGTTGGTTCGCATTAATTATTAAAGATTGATTCATGCTTTTCCAACTAGCAATTGAGCATGATAAAAAAATAAGCAGGCTCCCTGCACATCGTGGAAATTTTATTAGCGGTACTGATACGTGTACGTACTTGGTCGTCCCAGGCCTTGTCCTTGTTGTAGATGACCGCGGCTCCCAGGCTCCTTGCCGGGTTGATGCCGGTGCCGGTGATGGGGATGGTGGCCAGGTGCACCATGAACACGGCGAACCCAATTGGGAGAGGAGCCAACACCTGCATATATATAGATCCAAGGGGGCAAAAACCATATAGTTAGTGATCCGGCCGTATATTTTAATTTTAAATTTAATTTAATTAGCTCGCCGATCAATTACATCATCGCAATTTTCCTAATGATCCACGACATCACCGAACAGCTACTGACAAAACGGGTATCCTTTTTAAATGTGCCCCAGAAAATTAAAAAAGCAGAGGATTTTGAAATCGCGTGGTTCTAGCAGGCTCTAGCTTAGCTACTGTAGAAAGTAGAAAGGGATGTATCACCAAATCTGAAAGGCAAAATGACCAGAAGTTTCTCTTGGAATTTTGCACCTTTCTCCTATGCCTAACACACATACTACTACTACTGTATTATCCTCATGGAGTAGTCCAATCATTTGCAATTCGATGGCCACCTCACGTTCGCTGTGGAGGGCACATCGATTAAGACGGGGACAACCTGAAGACACCACTGCTGCTGCCTACTACGCACAAGAGAATCTTCCTATCTGCTTATTGGCATATGCAGTGCCAATTCATGCATCAGGCAGCAAGATTACTACGTCTTCACATGCGCCTGATTTTGGGAGCTCTGCACAGCTGGGATTTGGGGCCATTGCTGTACTGCATCTGCGTGGCCAAAACATGGACTGTCTAATTGTGTTGCATCGTATTTGTGGTATGAAAAATGCTTGATTTGTCGGGCTCATGAGCCATTCTCTGTCTCAAGTAATTGCTATATAGTCTTTGGTACATTTAGTATGAGCTTACCCCCTCCGTCCCAAATTAACTGTCATTTTAGGTTTTCGTGTCACAACTTTAACTAGATTTATATAAAATATGTGCAATATTTGTGTCTCCAAATAAATTTATTAAAAAACTAGATTAAAAGATCTATCTAATGATATTAATTATGTATCATAACTATTAATAATTTTTTTATATAAAAATTAATCTAAATTATTTCTCAGGAAATAAGAAAGACATATATTTTAGGACGGAGGGAGTACTAAGGAGGGAGTACTGAGCAGGAGAAATTCAACTCTACTAAATGTTCAGAAAGTGGAACGATTAATTATTTTGATAGGATGTCGAACGCTTTTATGTTGCATGCTTAATTTACCTGCCCTACCTAACTTGGTTACCAGTTACGACATAAAGGTATCTTTTTTGTGTGTGTTGATGTAAACACTTCGCGCGCTGAAGTGATTTGCGCTCTAATTTTTACTGTTAACTGGAGTCTGCATGCACTGTAGGTAGCAATAAATTGAAGCTAGGGAACTCGTTGTGTCCCGTTATACAGACTTAATTATGTTTTCCGTCTGATGATGGCTTTTTACTGCTATGATGTTTTTGCTAATATACCCGCAAGCTAATAAACCTGACTTTTTTCTTTTTTGTTTTATTTTTGGAAAGCGAAGAGGACTGAAGTCTGAATTTCTATACTCTTCCAAAGGACTACTGCACGTCAGCTCAAGTCCTTTCATTCTCAACACACTCCTGCAGGCTTCTGCCTTTGGCCGTACTATGCATGCACTAGCAGTCATCAGTAACCCACTAACAGTACGCAACAGTTCAGTTTTTGTTGTAAACTTGTATATATGTGTGCTCATATATATGACATGATCGAGTGCACCAGAACTAACTGTGAATTATGTAGGAGTCTACTCACCGGGACGTGGGAGTCACGGGCATTGCGCTTGGGGTCAGTGGCGGAGAAGACGGTGTAGACGAGGACGAAGGTGCCGATGATCTCGGCGGCGAGGCCGGTGCCCTTGGAGTAGCCGTCGCTGAGCTCGTTGGCGCCGCCGCCGTAGCGCACGTAGAAGGCGCTCTGGAAGCCCTTGACGAGCCCCACGCCGCAGATGGCGCCCAGGCACTGCGCGATGATGTAGAGCAGCGCGCGGACGAGGGACACCTTCCTCGCCAGGAACAGACCGAACGTCACGGCCGGGTTGATGTGCCCACCTGCATGCATCATACATCTACGTGTCACGCTCACGATCTCTAATGCAGTAAAAGAACTAACGGCGGCGCGCATATGCTGCCGGCCGGACCTGAGATGCCGGCGGTGCAGTAGACGAGGATGAAGATCATGCCACCGAAGGCCCACGCGATGCCGAGGATGCCGACGCCGCCGCACGCCGCGTCGGGGCCCGACGCCGTCGCGTCCGTCTGGTGCTTGTACCCGATGACGGTGGCCACGGTGATGTAGAGGAAGAGCAGCGTGGCGATGAACTCGGCGATGACCGCGCGGTACAGGGACCACTGGGTGAGCTCCTCCGCGTCGATGAGCGGCGCCGGCGGAGGGTCCGTGTAGTCCTTGGCCGAGAACTCGCCCGCCTCGGGCCCCGACGCTTCGATGTCCTTCGCCATGTCGGTCAGACGACCAGCAGCTGCTAGCTTGGCTATTAGCTCTGCTCAGGCTCTGGCTCTGCGCTTCGCTTTGCTTGCTGTGTGTGGTGTGAGGCCGGAGACGAGAGAGCCAAGGTATGTATATATATATGGGGATGGGGCGCGCGCGGGAGGACGGCTCGTGCAGGGGAGAGGACGAGCTCGATCAATCACCACGCGCTCGGTGAGGTTCGCTTAGCGGCCGCTTGATTACACTAATTTAGTCAGGGATAATAAGGGTTTAGTTTCTGGTTTGAGGTTTTTTTGGGATATGATTTGCCGCCCACAACGGACTAAACACTCATCATTATGTCACGCCAGAGTCGAACTTGTGGCCAGTGATCAATCGGAGGGGCTATTCACTTATTCTATATAATATGGCTGGCTGCTTGTGTGCTTACGTACTGTACGTTCTGAAAATGGATTAACGAGTGAATTGAGAATTTGAGATGTATCCTGACGTGCGTCTCAAAGCACCAAACGTATGGTGCTTCCAATTACTGGTCCACCTTCATTTGCGTGGCGGTACATACATGACAGTGTTTGTGGACTGTATGCTGTGGCTAGGAACTTGTTAGATCGAAAGAATTAGGTGGATGAAACAAATGCAAGCACGGCAATAAGTCATGGACTACTACTGTGAAGCAGAGGGAACATCACTGAACTGAACGCGATGACCACAAGCATATGTGCAGCTAAAAACAAATGGAACCAAGAATATGGCCGAGTATTACGTGCACGCGCGCTGTGGAATTGCGACGCATGCGCTGTACGCATCATGTCTGCCATCGTCTTAAGCGACTATCAAGGACTTCTTGTGTTTCTTTATAAAAAAAACTTATCAGAAGTTTCTAAATTGAAGTCAGCATTATCGCTGCATTATCCTCTGAATGGAAAAATCGCGCGCGGAGTAGTAGTACTTATCCGCCAATGGAGATGCTCGGGAACTTGATTGGCAATAATAACAAACAGGGACAGCGAATCATTGCATTTCATCACGCACAGGCGCAGACAGCGAGCCTTCCTACTAGCAGCTAGTACACCTACAAATTGAGATTCTTATCGCAGGCTCGATTAGTTGCAAGTACTTACTCCCTCCATCCTAAATTATAAGTCATTTCAAGAATTTTGGAGAGTCAAAACATCTCAAGTTTGACCAAGAATTATAGACAAAACTATAAAGATTTATAACATCAAATATGTATACTATGAAAATATAATTGATAACGAATTTAATGATACTTATTTGACATTATAAATATTATTATATTGTTATATAAGTTTGATCAAACTTGAGAAACTTTGACTCTCCAAGATTCTTGGAATGACTTACAATTTGGGGTAGAGGGAGTACATTACAGGCTGTATGAGCTTGACGGCATTAGCTGTCGTCCTCGCCCCTTTCTTTCTGAAGAAAACTCGAGAGGTTTCTAGCATGCCATGCACACCGTTATTATGTAAAGGACGAATTCCCCATGTGACCATATTAAGGCCTTGTTCGGTTTCTCCGAATTATGGATTGGTTTTACCTGTAATTATTCTGGTTTTTATATAAATTACATATGTATTCCTAGCCGGTTTTTAATTCGAGATAATCGAACATGGTCTTGATTTTCATGAATGGTGTTCGCTTTTTGTTTTATGAGTTGTCCTGGTGATGATGATTGAGTTGTGATTTTGTTCTCTTCTCGTTGCATCCTCTCTGTTTCAATGACTCATAGTACATCCATATGAGCTAGCGAAATTAAACGGTCTCGGGGGGCGCTGCTCATTTGTCGATGAGAGAAATCAGCCAGGTCACTTTCCCTGATCGATGAGGACAAGCATGACATCGAAGCGCGGGGGCAGAACATTCGCCAGCGTGCTTCGCACTTCCACAAGATTTCACCCCTCGTGATAGTGAAACACAACCGAATTCTCTCCTTGTCTTCCATCTCTTTTCCTTCTCTCCAACAACTGCCCCCTCGCGACGACCTCGCCTCGGGGCGAGCAATATGCGTGAGCTGCAGAGGCGACACCTGGCACAACGGCGGCCATCAGATTGCTCTGCAGCGCCTGCAGGCCCTGGAGCATACTACGCGAGAGAGCGGCGGCCGGCCAATCCGGCGGTGCCACCTGCGGCTCTTGTGGCTGCCAAGAGCCGGGCGGCGGGCATCCCTCTCACGGGCCCAATCATCCGTGATGCCTTCTCCACGTCTGTGATGGCAGCCCAGGACAAGAGCTGCGGTTTGCACTCTACGGGTAGGCCGATAACATATGCGGCGCTCCAATTCTATGCTATCTGCCGGTTTGGTTTCTTCTACCAACCAGCGGCCGCCACCCCGTGTCAGCATGCGAAGATCTGATGCGGGATCGGAGAACGAGGGCGAGCCAATGGCGCGCCTCGGGTGAACTGCTCCGTCGAGGTCACGTTGTGCATGCCGGCTGCCGCATACACCAGCTTATGTTGGACCGATCATTTCTGCGATCGATAAATTAATTTAGGTTGTTTTTGGCTGTTTGATTGTGAAAGAAAAACATTATACAATAATTAATAAACTGGACTGATAAACCAAACGAACAAGGTGTTATTAGTTGAATAAGAAGGGAATGTGGAGAGAGCTTAACATCAGTGGACGAGGGGGCATTTTAGGCTTTCTCTGCAATCTTCAGCAAGGCAGCAGCTAATGCAAGGTGAGGGCTTATTTAGAACGTACACTTTTTTTTTCTATTTCAATATTTTTCGTGTGAAAATGAATCGGTTCGAAATTTCTATGCAATTCTCGTGAAGCTCGTGCTGTTGGACGCCAGGGCAGGTCACGTCCCGTGAAGGTAGCACATCATTGTCACCCGTGCCCCGTTTTTAAAATGTTATATTGGAGAAGATGAGCCATTCAGACTGATATCACAGCTTTCTGCCTATAGTCGGACACAAGGGCCTTGGTGGCATTTCGGCTTGAAGCCATTCAGCCTGTATACTAGGATTATTCCAGCTCCACGGGCCGAGTTGTTTGGCAGTTTACATCCATGGTTCCAATAGTTGCGTCACGAATTCCGAAATTCGATCAGAGGCCAGATGTGAGCTCTGCACATATGTCAACAGATCCAACAGCAGCCCGGCCCGTACAACATAAGGCGTCCTACAATTTGCAAACAGAAATAATCCCTTTTACCTTTATATAAAAAACTATCATCAGATTTTTTTTCCTCTTCAAAACTTTAAAACTGGACATTTTACCACATAATAAACTTTTAAAATAATTTAAATTACCTCCATATCCTAGTTAGATGTGGTTCTCAAGGATATTTCATTGCTTTTTAGTTTAGTTAAAAATATGGTAAATGACTTATAAGTTTTTTAAAACAGAAATAATTACAAATATTTGTAAGAATTCACAAACCCAAGATATAATTTAGGACACGATAGATCTGAATAAAATATTTAGATCTCTCGAAAGTATATAAAAAAACTTCAAAAACTAGATTTAGGTGTATAAAATGAGAAAATATCCAAAAAATATGAAAAAATCTCAAAACATTAGGATCGATTTATAAACATGTTTTGAAAATTTTAACAATAAAACATGAGATGCAACAAAACTTTAGATAATAAAACACATGAGATACAAGTCTACAAGCAGCATGAAAGCATTCTAGAAAATTATTAAATGTATTGCATTATTGTTATTTACATCTCATAATTTTATTGTGTAATCTTTTGAAAGCATTAAGACATAAATTAAAATGTTTTGGGAAATTTTTGGGATATTATTCCATTTTGTTAGAGCTAAATGTAATTTGGAAGTTTATAAATATTTTTTTCACGGGCTCTAAATACTTTTATTTAGGTTTGTTGTGTCCAATCTATCTCTAGGATTTTTTCAAAAATTTTAGAAACTTTTGTCAGGGTTTAAAAGACTTGTCAGGTATTTATCAGATTTTTTAACTAAAAAGCTAATGAAATTTCATTGCAAATCACTTTAATTCTAGCTAGGGAGTTAATTGAAACGCTTTTAAGAATCGAGGGTTTTTAGTTTGATTGACGAGAAAAATCATATTACTATAATAGTTTATATATTAGTGACTTTTTTCATTCACTTCTCCTAATGAATGTGAATCTATGATGATTTTAGACAACACTCTTATACAACCAGCTAGTGCAGGTAAATCGTTATTTTTTTATTTGTCTTTATATCATAATAGGATGGTAGGCGTGCTCCGCCGCGCCCGTCCTGTTCTAGTTCATTTGACTGTCGGTTGATGGCTGCTTAAAATGAATTAGGCAAATACATATTTGATCCAGTAGGTATCCATTTGAAGAGGGAAAACATATACTT